>OX419600.1:596200-652886 GCA_948473455.1 Teleiodes luculella
CCGGGGGCGGGTGCGGCGCGGGGTGGGGGGGCACCGCCGGCGGCGCCGCCCACGTGTTCGACGGGAAGTAGTCCGAGTCCGAGTTACTAGCGAAACACAAGTCGAATAACTAGTTATTTACTATACAACTAGCTTTCTGCCCACGGCTACGCGCGCGTTGTTTTTTTTTTTATATTATTTTTTATTTCTTGTGGTAAAAAATATCTTAGACATTGAGGGGATATGAGGTACCATGCAAATTTCATTTAAATTGGTTCAAGGGTACCAGAGATTAGCTCTTTTTTTTTAATTGACCTATGCTTGAGTCGAAAAAGTACGACGGATCAAGCTTCACTGGACTTTAAACCAGAGATTAGCGTCTACAAACAGACAGGCGGAATTTTTATTCAAAACTTGTATTTTTGTGTTCCGCTACACTCCCTTTATCACCTACACTATCAGTTTTTTAAAAAACAATTCAATGTACAGACACGCCGATTCTTCAGTTTTATTATGGTATAGATTCTGCATATCTACTCGAGTACTGTGAAAGTTTTAGGGTAGTTCTGATTTCTTTCATTCCATATTTTATGTATTTTGGGGTACTGAAACCGTATCAAAGGTTTGTGGACAAAATTTCGATAAAAGTAACGATAAATTAGGGCTTTTTCCGTTTTGAGAAAACAGTTCTTCACAGGAATAAGACTCAAGTGCTCAATTAACAAACTTTTAATGTAAAACAAAAACAAAAAAATCTTCATTTGATCTTTTTTTATCTTTATCTTTTATTGTATACTAACAAAATGCCAAAACCCAAATTATGACAAATAATTTTATCTTTATCTTTATGTTTGTATTATTTTTGCGGTGACGTTTATCATAGAGGTAGATATTACCTGTCAGCGGCGGCGTCGGGCGGGGAGAAGGGCGAGCGCGGGGAGCGCGGGGAGGGCGCGTCGTCCCGCTCCTCCTTCACCCCCGCGAGGTCCAGAGCGTCCGCATCGCACTTCACGTACGCTGCAACAACACTACTCCATAAACATGCTTTATCCAGACTAAGGTAGTCGTTTTGAAAGTGGGCGATAACCCCCTCTTGTGGCCGTTTAAAGACTACGGTAAGAGACGTATAGAAAATTCTTTAACCAATAGAACAGCTTGCAAGTTTGTGGTTTTATGGATTTGGAAAAACGACGGGATTTGCAACCCTGTTTGAAGCAAAAATATCGAATAATTTGTATGTTTAATTATTTCTATGTGGGTGGGACTGTTATGTAAGGTAAATTATATTATAACTCTTTCAACTAAATAGTTACAATATGATAGTAATTTGGTGAAAACAACAAAGAGAATGAAAGCTATACTACCTATATTAAATAACAAATCTTTATAAGTGTGTATAGGTATATCACACCCCAACAAGGTGGACCGACGATCCGGCGAGGGTGGCGGTCTAAGCAAGACCGATCGTTGTGATCGTTTATGATCGTAATGATCTTTGGGGGAGGCAGCAGTCCAGCAGTGGAAATCTTCCGGCGGAATGATGATGGTGTATAGTATACTGACCTTCTTCCCTCGTTGTGGAGCAGACGGAGATGAGGTTATCGTCGACGATGTTGTGTTTGGTGTCTTCGTCTCGTTCATCCTTCGGGTCCAGGCCGGCCTTCGCGTCCAACACGCCGCCGGTGTCTACATTGTCTTTGTTATCCAACATATTCTAAAAATAACAAGGTTTTTATTCGAAGTAGTAATAATAACAGTAAATTACTATTATTCGTAAGATAAGGCTTAATTATTATCTTATATATAAAAATGGATTGCTGTTCGTTAGTCTCGCTAAAACTCGAGAACGGCTGTACCGATTTGGCTAATTTTGGTCTTGAAATATTCGTGGAAGTCCAGGGACGGCTTAAAAGGTAAAAAAAAAATGGAAAAAAAAAAAAACTACGCGGGCGTATAGCCGCGGGCGGACAGCTAGTTATTAATATTTATTCGAAGTAAGATTTGTAAGAATTGTAAATTGTATAAAATAATAATTTATAATTTATGTAAAATGTTTTGAAAAGTTGCAACGCCTGTGGAGTTTCTTCCTGTGAGTTCTTCTCCACAAAAGACAGCCAAATTGTGAACTCGCCTCGACGTCGAAAAGTGATTTGTAAAATCGTACTTCGAATAAAAACTTATTGACATTGACTTTACAAATCATTTTTCGACGACAAAGTTAATGATGCTCAAACCAAGACTGGCTCTCGTCTCGCAAGAATAAATTCAATAATTTAAAGAGGCGATATGATATTAGTTTGAACAGAACTAGCAGGTTCGCCGCACCGCTTGGGTGCTGTGGAGAAGAAGGACCCGCCCAAGAAACTCCAAACTAACTATTGGTTAACGTAGTCGAATGGTAAAATGTTCGCTTTAAAATACGGAGCTTCCGGGTTCGAATCCTGGTGGGGCACTCGTCGAACAAATATCACTTTGTGAAACTGTCCCCAGTTTGGTTAAGATTTGCAAACTGAATCTACTTTTTATTATTACTTTTTTGTGTACTAAGATCTATTTTATCTTTACTCAAAGTTTCATTAAAATCGGTTCAGAAGTTTCGGAGCATATTCAATGCATACAAACAATCAAATCTCTCCTCTTTATTATATCAGTATATCTATATCCGGCCGCGGGCGCATCATCGCCCAACCTAGTAACAGTAATTCTCACTGTCACATTTTAATATGTATAATATTAATAAAAAATTTAAGTAGGTGCCAACTTGGCTCAATAGTAGTCAATAGTGTTGTTGTTGGTATCTGAGTTTGTTTCTCCTGCTGTTTAGTCTACATCCATATTTGTATCTATCTGCGAACACCTGTAAATGGCTTAATTGATAATATTTGTAATAATCTTATCTATTGTATTTTGCTGTAGGTGATCCAAATAAATAAATAAATAAATAATAAATAAATATCTATAGATTAGTATATCTCAAAATGGTTTTTGATTAAACATACCCAATTGATAACAATTTAATGATGAAAAAAGGCTATGTAGCCATAGTAATGGATTTTGTGTGACAAATTGCTGGCGCGACAACAATGGGTTTTTAAAGTCGCATTAGAATCGCGCTATTCAAGGTGCAAGGTAACAGGAGGTGAATTTCCTTTCTGTTGGAATACGTCAATAGTCTCCCAGCAAATGAGTCTCAAAATGAACACGGAGAAGACAAAAGGCGTGGTCTAACGCCTATGTAGTATCCCCCAAATAGAAGTTGAAGACTGCTCTCGAAGTTATAGACCATTACGTCTACCTGGGACACACAGCCCAGTTAGGTCCATTTATCTAATTTCTTGAAGGAGGCGAATTGTCGAAATCGACTTGGCTGGCAGCGTTTGGAGCTTTTGTCCAGCAGTGGACGTCTACAGGCTAAAATTATGATTAACTAGCAGTCCGCCCGCGGCTACGCCCGCGTTAATAGATTTTCCCGTGGGAATGAGGAATTTTACCGCGGTAAATCATAGCCTATATTCTTTCCCAAGGTCTATTCTATCTTTGTGCCAAGTTTCACCAAAATCGGTGCAGTAGTTTCGGAGCCTATTCAATAATAAGGAATATTTTAGGTATTTTTTAAACCTTGAGTTACATTATTGAAGTTTTAGTAAGGATCTATTATTTTGAAATCAAATATAGTCTATGTTACTCAGGGATAATGTAGCTTCACAACAGTGAAAGAATTTTTGAAATCGGTTCTGCAGTTTCGGAGCCTATTCGATGCAAACAAACAAACAATCAAACCTTTCCTCTTTATAATATTAGTATAGATATGCTTTGGTTTATTCGCTTATTTCCATGTCCGTCCGTTAGTGAGTTAGTACCTGTCCGTCCGCGTCCTGTTTGGCGGGTGCGTCGCCGCAGCCCCAGGGCTCGCTCTTGGCGGCGCCACTGTCGGCCTGCTGCTCGCGCAACTGTTCCTCTAGTTCCTTCAGGTACGGCAAGATGGCGTTGAAGTCTATACAAATTTACATTAGTACATTTATAAAAGCCCGAGCAGAAAAATAAAACACCTCGCCTAATTTTAATGTGAAAATTGTTGCCATAAACATAAAAATATACACGTGGCACCACCAGAGCAGGTTTTTTAATTTTTCTGGTCAGAATTTAACTTCAAGGAAAAAAATTTTTAAGTATAAATTTTAATTTATAAAAGTAACTTACCATACGGCTCTCCTTCAATTTTATCCGCAGCGTGAGCTTTGTCGAAATGTCGTGTAAGTATGTCGAACCTAGAACACAATACAAATCAGTGGGTTATAATCAATAGTATCGATACTACTAGTCTATTACTTTTTAAACAGATGGCGACTGTAATTAAGTAACCTTTTACTTTTAGTTTGTTAAAGGAATTTATCTAAATAAAAAATAAAATATAGGGCAAGGACTCGAACTGGCGTCTCCTGGGCTATCCGTGCAAACGATTCTTTGAACGAGCCTAACGACATTAAGCATCGCTTCTCAGATTGGCGGGTTCAAGTCCCTGGCCGAGAACAATGTGTTTGATGTCAAAAACATCAATAGCTATAGGCGAGGGGTAAAACTGATTATTAAAGCCTGACCAAAGAAATAAGAAACCTGCTCTGGGAGCGCCACTTGTATATTTTTATGACTATGGCAAAAAAATCCCTTACAAAATTAGTTCCATTGAAATTCCGCAATATGGCGAGGTTTATTTTTCTTTGGTCGGGCTTTACTAAAGAAAACTAATCTCTAAGTACCACTAATAAAGTGTATATTCGTATGATACATATTGTACTACGCCATCTAGCAGATACCTGTAAAACCACTTGGAGCTATCACAAACTAACTTTACTTTCAATATTTCACATCAGCCAGGCGTCCCGTGATGTCTTACCATTTTTTTATTTTCGCTTTAATTTAGTAAATACTAGTTTATTAAAATTTATTTTTATACTATTTAAAATCGTCAAAAAAAATTGAAATCTACATCAAAATCACAATATATTATGAAAATTTTAGTATGTTTAGAGAGCAGAAAATTTCCTTCCTTTTAAATGAAAACATACAGGTTCACACTACATTAATAATACCAAATTGGATTTTGCTATTTAAATTAATAATTTTCCTTTTACTGTTTAATTTTGATTGTAATGTGTTAATTTTCCTTTTACTGTTTAATTTTGATTGTAATGTGTTTTATTATCTAATTATTTTTTAATTATCTTTATGTTCTTTATCTCTGTTGTGTTATCATACTATTTTAGGGTTCCGTCCGTCTGACACAGCGACTTTCTACCGGAACTACTGGATTTGAAACAAGAATGTGATTCCGTGACCCAAAGCAGGCCTCTGTCTCTTCATGTACTTGCGCGCTATAACTACCTACCGCCCGGCCGAGCGGTCTCGGGCCGTTTGCGGACCCAATTCCCCATTGTCTAAACGCGTTAGTAGAGTGGCGCAATACGCGAGAGAGAGAGAGATGCAGCAACTTCGTCTTTTCGCCTAGCGCCGTGCGATCTGAATTGCACTTTATTATAACGGAGCTAGGGTTGCAATTTATATGAATTATGTCGCCTAGTGCAGCTTCTTAAGGGACTACTACTTCGTATTCTGTGCCCAAAAATGGACGTGTAGCATTAAATAATTCATTTAAAACATAGAGGCCACCACAGAAGCCACTATAGAGCTAATTGTACTTGCAAACGCGACACGCGTACAACTACCCTATTACATTCAAAATTGTAGGTCTATTAGTTTCGGAGATAATGGGGGAGGAATGATCGATTACGAAAAATTTATTCTATTTTATAGTGTGCAATTGTCAAAAAAATTTATTTACAAGCCCTTTAAAAAATTAATGTTCAATGTTACACGTTAGTTTTTGGTTCACGGATTTCCATACATGCACCTTTATTAGTCCAGCAGTCAGAGAAGCTTAAGAGCGGCCTAATGTCAAACAAAACTTTATACTACGGCTCTAATTATATATTTCGTTTGCACTCTTTGTTATATTAATACTAGCATTATAATAATATTGTATTATTTTTTAAGTATATTAAAAAAAGAGGAAGAAAAAGATGCGACACTGTGGAGTTACTTCGGCGGGTTGTTCTCCACAGCAGCGCACCACATTGCGCGAACCTGCCAGTTCTATTTAAACTGATATCGCATCGCCTCTTCTAGATTGTTTAATCTCTTTTTATTGCTTACACTCTTCTTACACTTGTACATTCGTTAGAGACGAGAGCCGGTCTTGGATTGAGCAAAGCTTTTTAGCTTCTTATATGACGTCATTAAGTGTTTTTTAAGAAACCTATGATGCATAAAACATGATTTGTACTTATTTCTTATGACGTCGTAAAATGATATTGTAAAATCTTACTTCTAATAAAAACCGTTTAATTTTGACTATGACTGGTCTGGTTTCTTTTTAAACCAAAGCAATTTTGTTGTAACTTACCTGGAGAAGAACCTGTAGCATATCCGGCACTGGAACCTGATAGCTAGATGGATCCTCTTGTTGTGGCGCCCGAGTTTGCTCGCGGTTATGAACGACTGTCCACACTCTGCGCACGTATAAGGCTTTTCATCTAAATCAACAAAAATCTATGTTTGTATGTTTGTCCTCTGTGCGTTCCCAAAATATTGATAGGGCCGCATTTACTCGAAGCCACAAATTCCAAGTACAATCGCCTGCAAAAGTGCAGTCGTATCACATGTTCTTATTATACTTTAAAATAACTTTTTTCACAACAGCATCTTTTGCATATTTGTTTTGTGTTACTAATACAGTGTACGAGACTTAACAGTTTAATTAAAGGAACATACCCGGAATGTATTTGGTAGAAAAATATTTTACAGTATAAAAACACATGCATGACTGCACTTTCTAAGGTGACTGTACATTGCACAGTCGATATGACAATAAAATATTGATTAATATTTGAGATTGGCTACACAATTAACATTCAATTCTAGCTTCGTGTTAGCTAGGGTATTCAGATGACGCCTGAGAGGGTTACTGACTATAAGAAATACATCTAGAAATTTAAATAAGAAGAATATTTTGCGGTCCGAAGTTCGCCGGGTCAGCTAGTACGAAATAACAACCCGTAAATAATGCATGTTGCCTAATTAGGCACACTGCCTTCAGTGAAAATGTTTTAAGAAATTGGAAATTAAAATAGCAATTATACACCATGAAATTTAACTAGTCGATTATCCTTAGGGGAATAATTATTTTGCTCATTATTATGAACAACTTTTACTATATGGGACTTACTTTGAAAACGTGAAAAAAAATCAGTTGTAATCCATACCTATACCTTGGTGCAATAGGTATACTACAACTTTTGTATGAGTTGAATACCTGCTATATGTTCAATCTTTAGCTGTCCTTATCTATGGAAGTAACTAAAGATTTAACACATACTACAATTGCCAAGTATGTTGTGAAGTGTAGTTTATAAATACATACCAGTATGAGACCTCACATGTAACCGTAAGTAGTAACTTAGTGAGAACTGTTTCTGACACGCAAAGCATTTGAACAACTTCAGTAATCTAGGATCCTCTGGTTCAGGTATTTTCAATTTGTTCACATTAGCTTTGTTGTCATCTTTCTCATCGGTTACATCTTTTCTGTCACAATGTGTATCCCCTGCTGTTTTATCCACATATTTTTCTTCTGATTCATTCTGGACCACAGTGTCTGGATTTTGTGCATTGTTAAACTCGGATGCTTTCTCGTTACCTGTAATTTAATTTAGAATTTTGAAGTTTAAAAAATAACCAACTTTTAATTTCTTAGTAAACTTTAATGAGGTGCTATTTTTAGACTGTATATTTATTTCTAAGTTTAGCCGATTTGACAATGGCTATGGTTAATTCTCCTTTTATCCAACCGTCCCAGACTGCACTTAGTTTTAGCTGGCTAAATCTAGGTCTAACCACACTTCAGCTTTTAGCCTTAACATATACATGGGCCAAATTTCAACACAATTAATCAGACACCCATAAGGATTTTTTTTCTTTTAGAGTACCTATAGGTCCCGATTATTATAATATTTTTGGCAGGTTTAGAACTTACCTTTTCCACATAACTGAAAAAATATGTTTTGTGGAATTTTCATTTAGCAAAAGATTGTGAACTACAGACTTAGTTTTTAAACTACATATTATATTTGTACTCATTTTGTACTTACCTATATAGCCATCTTCCGGTTTGATTTCTAATTGTACCTCTTCTTTCATTGCACAGTCTTTAGCCTTCTTCCCCAGCTTTCCTAGTTTCTTATTCTTCTTCATTTGCTTAATCTTCTCTTTTCTTTTAATTTTGTTACGTAATCTAATATCATAACTGGTCAATCTACCCTTGTGAACAGTCACATGTTCGTCTAATTGCTGTATTGTGTTAAAACTAATATTACAAATAGTGCAACCGTAAAATGGAAAGTTTTTGTCTTCAATTTTCTTATTCCAATAATTTGATGTTTTGCCTTTCTTTTTTGGTAATCGCTTCTTATGCTGAGGAAGTAACGGGATACCCTCTTTAGTATCAATTTCTTCTTCTTGCGTGTTCTCATTTTGAGCTGGTGGTTGACTATTTGCAACATTGTTGTTAACTGTTGTTATTTGATGGTCTATTACAGGGTTTTCTACATTTGATGCAGGTTTCAAGGCCGCTTGGTACGGTAAAGGGTATGTGCCCGTATATTGCTGTGGCACAATATTCTGTGCATTATTGCTGAGAATTTGATTGCATTGTTCTAATTTTACATCATACCCATATGAATTATTTGGCTGATTGTAATTTGGATATGCATACCCATAATTATTTAGAGGATCCATATTTAATAAAATTTTTCTTGAAGAAAATTGTATGCTTTTAGTAACAGTGTTTGTTGAACATATTGAAAATTATTTCCAGGTTAGAGCAGCTTGTAGCAACAAAGCTAAAAAAAAAGAAAGAGGAAAAATATTAGGTATATTATTTCTAGCAAACTAGAAGTATTACAAGTATGACTAGGAAGTCTCAAAGTATAATGTATATCAGCTGTTTGATTACAATAGTATACACTACTCTGCCTAATTCAGGGTCAGTAGGTCGTGTGTGAGAAGCCTACCTGCATTAATTGTTTACCTTTTTGTTAATAAGTTTCAAGTCCTAAAAAATATACTCTTTTTTCCATTAACTAAGTAGCACAACAAGAATTTGCTACTGGTAAAGGCAACACCGAATCAAACATTAACAAAGAACGGAACCCTGGCAGACGGAACCCATTATTACGATTTCCTAATATACACTTTACCTACTTGTGCACAATGTTTTGAAACTTATTTACAACACAAAAATATCACTTTTTTCAGTAAAAATGGCACCCAGCCCACTTGATTGCGTTCAGCCCAGCCTACACAACGAGTAATCAATAAAAGGTGTACAAAAAATCTCACCTAGAGGACGAAAGAACACAAAAAAACATTAGTTTTTTATCAAATCGTTATTTGCCTTTTATTCACATTTTTTGCACTAGAACATTCATGTTAAGCACTCTAGGCTAATCTGCATACTTCGTAAAGCAATACTGCATAGAATACTTTAAAAAATAACTAGTTTTTCACACTAAAATCAACGATTCATTAAATTCATAAATTCACATTTTTTTCCCTGCGTGACAACCGAACGGCCATCATATTTTTTTTAGCCGATGTTGCCTCAGTTGAAATACATTTTACCCATTCATTTTTTATATAGTAGCAAAAGGCAAATAGTAAAGGCCCCTCTACACCATTGTGATTGGCCCATGATGGTCGAGTACAGCCACGCATGATTGTGTAGAGTATAATCGTCTGTGAGTGGCTGTTATCGCCTGTAATCGTGACGTGACACGTGAGTAATCTGTGAGTTGTCGGTACATCAGAGGAATGCGTGCCGATGATCGTGCAATCATCCACCAATCAGTCAATGAAAACGAAAACGCAGGCAAGAGCTACGAAAAATACATAAATAAGTTTACTGCACCTTGTTCTGTTACGGTGAATAGTTAACATCCACCACCTTCTTTCTCTTCCTCCATCTACTTTTCACGACCTTTTTTTGATGCACATTTCAATAGTAATTATATTATTATGTAGTCAAGAAATAGATAGCAGCAGCCGCTATAACTTCAACGTCCATCTTCAACAGACGACAGTGAGTAATTAATGGTAACGTCACGATTGTGTGGAGAGCAATACATGATCTTGGCGATGATGGCCACTTTTTTAATGGCCCATCATGGATCATTGTGTAGAGGGGCCTTTATAATGTGATAGAGTTTGGCAAATGAATGAAAGAAGACAATCAATGAAATTGGAAAACATTGTACTGTCATGGTCATGGCTACAAATTACATAGAAAAAAAGTCTCATATTAGGTTGGTAAATCCACAGAATCAGGGTTACTAAAGCCTGACCAAAGAAATATGACACTTGCTCTGGGGGCGCCACGTGTATATTTTTACGACTATGGCAACAATTTCCCTTATAAAATTAGTTCCTCTGAAATTCCGCAATATGGCGAGGTGTCATATTTCTTTGGTCGGGCTTTACGATGATTTTTTTTTCAAATTTGCCGCGTTTTTTTTATTCATATTGTGAGCGCGGTGTATTTGTATCTCATTCTAACGCATAACTGCGTCCCTTTCGTCTTTTGTCTTCTGTCGCCAGTGAAATAGGTGCCTTAACATGTTGAAGTGTTCAGTTCAAAACACGAAAACAAGGAGGTTTGGACCCGGCTTAACTCATTTGTATTTTACGTACAAATACACCGCGCTCACTCTTACGCATAATTTCAATCCAGGCTTACCAAGACTGGCTATTGCCTCCTCTAAAGTCCGCAAACCACCTACCCACCCACCACCACTCATTTCCGAGTGGGCTATCTGTCTCACCCGATTGCCTGCCCCTAGTGTGGGCTGATTATCCAAATAAAATATTTTAATTAAGTGTCTCTAATAAATTACTTATAGTATCTCTTAATTTATATCTTATTTACAAATCGTATGATAATTTTCAGTAAATACTATCTTTTTAACTTCCTTGTACTATAATTTTCCAACAATGATGGCAACACATTTTTTTTTCTTTTCTCTTTCATCTTGACATTTGTTCAAGACGATCGCTTTAATTTCGGCAACACACGTTTCGTGTCTTTACGACTTAAAAGTAAGTGCTACAATCGAAATTTGGATGTGGTTTAATAGATTAGTACTTTATATACGTGTGTAAATAATAATCTTGTGAAAATATGTTACATTTGGAAAGATCACTTTGGATGAATGTTGGGACCGCCAACTTTACCAACTGTTTATAGTGTTTCTAAACTTGAATTTCCAGCACAATTATCACTATGAAACTCCCTAAACATGTAGTTTACGCAGGTGAATAGCAGTGCAAGACGTAAATTATAAATTCACACTTTGTGTCACATAACCTCCAAACAGCTCCAATCCTTCCTTAATTTGTTCGAGTTTATTGGTGTTCAAGTACAATGTGGAGTTGTAGTAACATTATGCTCTTGTTTAATGGTCATTTTCTTGTAAGTGACCAATAGTGTAAACAAATGGGTCTTGGTCTTTTGTTTTTACATGCTTATCTGCCTGTTAATTTAATCATGCTTGATAAAAAATGTATACGGTCAGAGTTAAGTTCTGTTTCTGTTAATAATTACAATCCTAGTTTCATTTAAGTTTGAAACATGCCTTTATACAAACTTGCAGAATGCGTTACGTGGCCGCTTACTTGTTGGCTGTGCTCGGAGGCAAGGCGTCCCCAGCGGCGTCGGACCTGGAGAAGATCCTCAGCTCCGTGGGCATTGAGTCTGACACTGAGAAGCTGAAGAAGGTCATTTCTGAACTCAGCGGCAAGTCTGTTGAGGACCTCATTGCTCAAGGTATGACTTAAATGCTGTTTGACTTCTATATTATGTTGGTGTTTATTTATTTGGTAATATAATAACTTTTAAAATTGTGATATAAATTGTTAGTAATTTTCTAGTTAAAATTCAAATAAAAATCAAATAATTGATTTCAAATTAGACTGAATCTATTCATAAACTTTATAAGCCTTTTAGTAGCCTTTCATAGTAAATGGTAATATTCAAAATAATCAAACTAATACTCTTAATCTACCTAAATGATGATCTTCAAACAACACCATCTTTCGACTGAACAGTCTTGATGTTCTAAACGTATCTGACACTGACTTCAACCACACTCCTCCCTCACTGATTACACAAGCACATGTAACAAGTATGTTGATTTATATTCAGGCCGTGAGAAGCTGTCTTCGATGCCGGCCGGAGGCGCCGCGCCTGCTGCGGCTGCCGGCGGAGCCGCGCCTGCTGCCGCCGCTGAGGAGAAGAAGGGTAACACTTGCTTTTTTAAACACCTGTTTATTGTCAGCCTCTGTGGTTGAGTGGTCAAATACTCTCCTCACATTACGGAGGTTATGGGTTCGAATCTCGGTGGGGCTTGTTGAACAAAATAATAATATCACTTTGTGCGACTTTCACCCAGTCTGGTTAGGACATTGCAGGCTGAATCACCTGATTGTCCGAAAAGAAAGATGATTCCATGCTTCGGAAGGCACGTAAAGCTGTTGGTCCTGTTACTATCTAGGGATGTAGTTGTTACATGAGTCATGTCAGAAGCCATAGGCGGCTCAATGATTCTGATACCAGGGTTTGTGAGGTGGGTCAACTTCGAAACCCATACGATAAGCAGCAAGCATTATTTTCATGTGCAATGAGCTTGCCCTTGGTCACTGTCATGCTCATATAGCAGCTTAGATGAGGCCTTGATTTCAGCAAAACTTATTAATTTGTGATCTGATATTAAGTGCTTCAAACCTTTTTTGAACTTAGTATTTTGACATTTGACTTTGATGGTTGATGGGCTTGCACTTAGTTACGATCAGACTCGTACAGAGGGCGGGATGACGCGGAGGGTGAAGTAAACTCTCCTAGAATATGTCTATTCACTGTGACAAAAAGAAGCTGGGTTTTATAAGCAGTAGGGTATACATCAACTGTATTGTGAGGGAACTCCACTCAACTAGTGATTTAAAATTTCCTAAACTGAAACAAATACTTTGCTATTAATATGAAAGACATTTTTTTTTGTTTTTTCATCTGGAATGTTTTTATACGTAAGGCATTTAAAAAAAGGAAATTACATTTCCAAAAAAATACCCAATACTAAGATCTACATGATGATTTCAATTAACACCATCTTTCGACTGAGCAACTATGCTGTCAATCTTTATATCTGAAGAAATATACTCCCCACCTTTAGCAACTATCGATTTTTTGTCCTTTTCTAATACATTATAATTTGTTCCTTGCAGAAGAGAAGGAGACTAAGAAGGAGGAATCCGAGTCTGAAGATGAGGACATGGGCTTCGGTCTCTTCGATTAAGTGCATTTCCAAGGTGAGATATCTGGTTTAGAATGTAGGTGATCCTGTAGCATATAATCAATATTGGACTGATACTCCATAGGCCTAATAGGTTTAATTTTAATTTCTTTGTTGAACATCTCTGGCAGTGAATAAAAAAGGTATGAAGGAACAGTATTGGTCTTGACCTCTATGATACGGGGCTAGATCTGCAGTGGTGGTTGTCGAGAGTTGTGACGTCATATAAATGATGGTTGCCTTATTAATACCTAACCTTATGCCCGCACTACACTCTCGACAAAACCCGAGAGCCGATTGGGACGCAATTATGCACAAGAGTGAGCGCGGTATATTTGCCTCTCATTCTAACGCATAACTGCGTCCCTTTCGGCTCACGGCTTAGGTATTCTCAGATTTATCAGGTTCTAAGCCATTGGAATCATTTGAATGTACTTTGTTTCAGTACACTATCAATGCACAAAAATACTTACCCTAATGCCTCCTTTGAAAAATGTTTACATTGTAGTAGAATGCCTGTTACAGCTCGTATTTTTATATCCTTTAAAAATAATTTTAATGCTATTTCTTTGCCAGTATTCAATTTTTTTTCAAAGTACATCATTGCTAATGTAAATATTGTTGTCCTCAGATAATGGCGGCGTACGCGGTCGAATTCCAATATTGGTGTAAGCGTAACCTGACAGCAACTATGTTTCTATGAAATATATTTGCTAAAAACTATTAAATTGTTTTAATTTTATCCCCCCACGCAAATGTGCCTTATAAAAATATTTTTTAGTACAGTGCCAGCACTTACTCCTGACTGCTTTACATACTTTACGAAATGAAATTATGACAACAGCTATTTGTGATTAAAATAATTTTATTGCAAATATTTCATTTCTAAAGTTGTAGAATCGCGTGGCGCTTGGAGCAGGTTTTTTCAGGTTACTTGTGTTGATAAAGATATAAAGCCTGACCAAAGAAATAAATAAAAAACCTGCTCGGGGGCGCCACGTGTATAAATGTTTTGTGTTGTTGTTTAGTTCCATTCTTCTTGAGCGCGTGGGTTCCGAGGTTAACTTAAAGCCTGACCAAAAAAATAAGACTGCTCTGGGGGCGCCACGTGTATATTTTTACGACAATGGCAACAATTTCCCTTATAAAATTAGTTCCATTGAAATTTCGCAATATGGCGAGGTTTCTTATTTTATTTCTTTGGTCAGTCAGGCTTTACCTCACACAAACCCTGGTGTCAGAATCATAAATTCCATCCATTGAAATTCCGCAATATGGCGGAGGTTTTTTATTTATTTCTCTGGTCGGGATTTACCGTGGACATTACAAATATGTAGGCAGAAAAATAAAAATCTCGCCGTACCTACGTAATGCGGAATTTCAATGAAACTAGTTTTATGGAAATTATTGCCTTAGGGGCATATTTATTACATTGTAAAGCCCGACCAAAGAAATATGACACCTCGCCATATTGCGGAATTTCAATGGAACTAATTTTATAAGGGAAATTGTTGTCATAGTCGTAAAAATATACACGTGGCGCCCCCAGAGCAGGTTTCTTATTTCTTTGGTCAGGCTTTAAAAGATCTTTGATCAATGATCTTTGACGCAAAGATTAGAAAGGGACGCAGTTATGCGCAAGAGTGAGCGCGGTGTATTTGTATCTCATTCTAACGCATAACTGCGTCCCTTTCTAATCTTTGCGTCAAAGATCTTTGATCATAATATCTTTGACAATGTAATACCCCCCTTAGTAAGACCTATAACACCCTTTAATAAAAGTATACATGTGAAGCCGAACGCAAAGCACGATTTTTATTTTAGGCACCTATTTCACTGGCGACAAAGACGAAAGGGACGCAATTATGCGCAAGAGAGCGCGGTGTATTTGTATCTCATTCTAACGCATAACTGCGTACCTTTCGTATTTTATTTATTTATTTATTGAAAGAAAAAACATTTACAGCATTTAGTCTTTGTTGCCAGTGAAATAGGTGCCTTATTTTTTTTTTTTTTTTTTTTATATATTTGTTCTTTTGAACAGGCTAAGGTCAGTGACCATGCTGCCTAGTCTTCAGTTGCAAATCTTATGTAGATCCGGGTAGGTAAGTCTTCAGTATTGTATATTCTTGAGTGAAAATCCAAGATATTCGTCTTCAGTTTTGTATTACTTGAGTAGTCATCCAAGATATACGTCTTCAGTATAGTAATTTATTATTGAGATAGATCCAGGGTATTCGTCATCAATATCATGTTACATTCGTTAAAATCCAAGTTAAACGTCTTAGTTTATAGCTTGTTTACATCCATTTTAAATACAACTCTTTCGAGTGTCTTCCATGTCCAATAATGTATCGTTGTATCGTTGTATCCGATTTCTAGTCAATCCGTCAATCACAAGTTCTCTATTTACATAATAGGTGCCTTATTATATTTGGCTATAGATCAGCATTTTCTTCTATCCTGAAAGAGCCTGGAACCGAGACTGGGATTTCACTCCACACAAAAATGCCGTTCCGTCCGTCCATCGACGAAATGTCACGCACGCACACGCACATCAACCCCTTCACCATTATACCACATACATTCAAACTATTAAGGTAGCCGTTCGAACTTGGTTCGAACCGAGCGTCCGCGACCGACGACCGCGACACTGACGCTGCGACACGAAAAAGGATAATGGACTGTAGGGTCTGTAAGATGATGTATTTAAGAATTAATTTACTCTAAAGTAAGTTGGCGCGATGACACAGACACCGGTAACGCCGCGTCACTAGCGTCACTGTCGCATGCCTCCAAAGTCCACCTTAAATACATCACCTTAGAGTCCATTATCCTTTTTTGTGTCGCAACGTCGGTGTCGCGGACGCTCGGTTCGAACGGCTACCTTTAGACAGGTATTTCACCGGCGACAGCGACAAAAGACGAAAGGGACGCAGTTATGCGGAAGAGTGAGCGCGGTGTATTTGTATCTCATTCTAACGCATAACTGCGTCCCTTTCGTCTTTTGTCTTTGTCGCCAGTGTAATAGGTGCCTTAGCTGAAACATGTCGATGGTTGAAACAAAACTGAAGATTATCATGAAAAGAAGCCACTGAAATATCCATTCTTCGTTTTCTTCGTCGCTGGCCGCTTTTCTTCATTTACCCTTTTCATATTTTCGACTTTGAAAAATTCGGCACTTTCTCGAAATTTCGCTATTCTCTCTTCTGAAAAAAAAACCTCATGTTGCAGTCAAAACAAAATTTTAGACAAAGACCTAATTTTCATTTAACAAAAAAGTCTATAATATGTTATCCGATGTAAAGAAACGAAAAATATAAAAATAGACTGTATCCACTGAATCAATATCACAAGATTCACAAGGATATTTTTTCTGGTTTTGAGGTTGTGCCAGTGTCAAGTTTATTGAACGAGGAGGTAGGGTAAATTAATTTATGAAAACAAGCACGTACCTACTCGTATCATACTACACGTACATCAAGTATATAAATACTTAATGGTACATTTTGTTGTATATAGCCTCTATGATTGACCTTTGTCTGTATTTGTGTAGGTACATAAATACATAAACTCTTTTTATTAATACCTAGATAAATGGCTTCACGTATTGGGGGACGTAGGTATTTCACCAATGTCGATGTATTATAAACAGTCATAAAAAGAAATATAAATACTTAAATGAATTAACCTTTACACTGTTGTACGCTCTTCCAATTCCCACCAGCTTCAATTGGTAAAGCTTCGACTGGAATGTACTCGCCTAGATCTGTCGCTCCAACTCTGTGTATGTGTATCATGTCTAGCAGGGTCTTATTTAAAAATGGCTTGCACATAGTCAACATCTTGTCAAATAAGCTAGGTGCGTTAAGCATGTGGATTTGTACGAGTTTTGCTAGGCATGCTTCCTGTAGGTATATAAATTAAATATATTAAAATGAATTACTAATATTTTTACGGTTAATCAGCGGATTTTCAGTTCAATTTTCAGAAAGTTAATCGTACCTGCAAAAACTTAGCTAACTGCTGCATAGCTGACCAATGCGTCCTGTAGAAATGGCCAAAGGAGAAGCCAGTCAAGTCGCTCACCATCACCAGACCAGGCCAAGTGCCTTCCTCGTACTGGCATATCTCCCAGGCCATTATCATTGCTCTAAAACAGTCATGATTGAGTTGAGTTTTGTGAGTTTAGAGACAGACCTTCCTACAAAATGGTAACATTAAATGTTGTATCAGTTGTCTGACACCCATAGTAAACCCCGACCAGAAAAACAAAAAAACCTCGCCATGTTGCGGAATTTCAATGGAAGTAATCATCACTATCACTACATAGTATAAAATAAAGTCGCTTTCTCTGTCCCTATGTCCCTATGTATGCTTAAATCTTTAAAACTACGCAACGGATTTTGATGCGGTTTTTTTTAATGGATAGAGTGATTCAAGAGGAAGGTTTATATGTATAATACATGCATAATATACTTAAGGATAACCCACAATAAGCATTTTCCCGTGCGGAGCCGGGGCGGGTCGCTAGTATTTTATAATGGAAATGTCATAATCATAAAAATATACATGTGGCGCCCCCCAGAACAGGTTTTTCATTTATTTGGCCGGGCTTTACAGTTACAAAATACTCAGTACAACACCCACTGCTGGCTCCGCCTAGTTTGGGTTCAGATAGCCGTGTTGGCCCGTGTGCCGTGTATGAGATATTGAGATGTTTCCATATAATATATTTGTTTTCCCATTTGTGAGACAAGCATGTTTAAGGTGGTGGCATTTTTTTCTAAATAGGTACAAGGATTCGGTTCCCCACTGCCTGGGTTAAATTATTTTAATCAAAGTATTACTTTGGTTAAATTTTATGGCTGGGAACTGTGGTCAGCCTCCTGCTTGAATATAAAGTTCCAGTCCTCACCTTATGGAATCTAGATGAACAAATTTTTGAGGGTCTGGGTCTAGCATACACGTATAGAACATTGCATATCCTTCCTTTGTCCGAGTCGGTAATGGTTGAATTAATCTGTAATGAGAACATAATTAAGAGCGTGTGCTATCTTACATTTAAGACGATTTTAATAATATCGAGCGCATCATATAATGTAATGGGAGTGAGTAGATATCTGCTATAAGGTCATGTCGTGTTGTTTTTACCAATGTTTAGATTTTTACTTTTGCTTTGTCTTGGAAGAACAATATTTACCAGGAACCAGGGTATGGAACCGTGACGTGCCAAGTGGACTTGACTAGCCGCTATACCACTGACCGTTGTAATGACTTCATATTTAAATAATTAACTAGGTACTTAATTAAATTGCAGACGATTAGCAAACTTTACGAAAATCCGCACATTAGGTACTTTAAAGTAGTTTTAAGCCGCGTAGAAGTTAACAGGGTGTACATAATAATTATTATTCCTAAAGGTATAATAGTAGTTTGTGAATCAAAATCACATTTGAGTAGGTCGGCGACGTAATCACTTCATGAAAGAATTAGTGTTTCATGAAGTGATTTACCTATGACTGTTTCTTTACTATCTACATAAATGATCAAAGTCAATCAAACTACCTCTAAACAAGCCTAAAGGTTGATTTAATGAAAATATATAATCCAGAACGACTTTTGTACTTCGGAAGGTATGTTAAATATATACCATTACTGGCTTTGAAGCACTTATTAAATCATACTTATTTACTCACATAATGTTTAGCGACGCCTCTATCTTTGCGTCAAAGCAAAGGTCCTTGAATAAGATCGTAAGACTTGTTTTCAATGTGTAGTGAGTGTCAATGAGTTGTTTTGACATCTCCAGATCGCGATTGCAACAATGATAAACTAGTATTAGGTCAAGATCTGAAATGAAAGAACAATTTATGTTAGAAATAGGTTCATGCTATAATAATATCTACCTTACCTAATTGTTTTGTGTTTGTACATTGTATCTGACCTATTTTAATTCTAACAATTAAATTATAAGATATTATATTATATTAAACAATTTGTTACTGTCGACAGCATCGACGTTTACTGTCGACAGCATCGACGTGCTATCAATGCAAAACAGCTTACTACGTGCAATTTTGACCCGTAGGTACATCGATGTGGTTGCAAAAACAGTTCAGAGGTTTTGTTGCATTTGACGCACTTGGGACACGCTGTGACTACTTAAAACCATAAATAGACTTAAAAATTGTACAATTTTGAAGTAAACTTTTTTATATATGAAATTAGGCTTTTAATTTAACGTCAGCGCGTCAGCAATTCAGCGCGGGAACGCTGCTTGTCTGCTGGGGAGTGGGGACGATGCCGCCTCGGGGAGACGCGCTTGACACAATTTTTTATTTATAAGTTATGTATTTGTTTTAGTATTTCTTTAGTTTTTTGTTTTATTATTTATTTATATTTTGTTTGATTGTTTTATTTTTGTTTGACATTTGTATTGTGACTATTTTATGACTTGTGAATTGTTAAGATGAAAAAATATATTTTAAATTTAACGTCAACGCTAAAAGCACCCTAAAAAGTACAGTAACCATTTTCATAATTTTTATATATTTATTTGTCAATGAGGCTCCGTAATTATTTTTCATGTTTCAAGGTGACACTCAACTCAAGGCTATAAAAATTGTGGCGGTCCAAATAGCACAGATTGAGTGCGGTACCGACTGCCAACCAGTAGATGTGAACCGTGATCATTGTCATGCTTGTAGTCAGCCACATAAAAGCACACATGCATGACATGACCGACCATGTCAATGTCTTTGGTCTAAGCAGACAGCATACCTATATTTAACCATGAACTTGTTATTTGATCAGTTAGTTAGCTACTATTTAGCTACCTACTTTGTTTAGTTTCCTCAATCATTTATGTCGTTATGTTTTCTATTATTATTAAGTAGTTTGATCTTACATTTTTCTAATCAGCAAAAGTTCCTTATAATATTATTATAGTAATACATACAGCCTTTAATTTTATCTTAGAGCGTCACAATAAATTCTTAACCAACAACCAGTAAAGTTTCTTATTGCAGATTTGTAGGCAAGAATTTCCGACATAGTTAAGAATAAAGACATACCTAATTAATTTTTTTCATGAAATGTTACAAAATTTTATTCTTCACCGACAAGTACCTAGGTATCTACCTACTCCATTAAACCTGTATTATTCTGTTTTTTTTTGTATCACACCACATACCCGTTATGTAGTTTTCTGGCAAATGTTGCTGTGTCTTCAGCCATTCGCGTAACTTTAATATGTCCTTGGGAGTTATGCCCATGTCTTTTTTGTATTCATCTTCTAACGGAAACTGCACAAGACCACCACACGACATTGTGTTATGCGAGCGACTGAACTGACTAACGCGGATAAATATTTAATTGGCATAAAAAAGACCTGCACCGTGGCATGACGTTCGAACTCTTGAACGCAACACAACAATGAGAATGGAATATAATTTAATGCTTGTTCAATAAGTTAGAGCAGTTCGCTTCTTATCAGATATGTTAATGTAGGTAGGTATGTTACTACTTACTTGATACATTCGATAAATTTAGAATTAATGGATTTGTTTAATCGTGCAAGTGTTTGACTTCAGATTGTAGAGCGGGCAATCGGGCTTATGATTATTATTTTGCGATATGATGTACAGAAGCCAGCACATGCGTGCGGTTGGATATTCGCACTACGAAAGGACATATTCAACCCTACCCCGCTACGGAGTACGGGCGCTCTCAAGGTCAATATGTCCAACCGCATGTGCTGGCTACTGTACATACCTAATAAACTTAGATTAATGTGTCAGGACAGAATAACAAGTTAATATTATTCTGCATGTTTAAAATTACCCTTTTTTATCATAAAAGCGTCGCTTATACGTATTATAGGACCTACAAATAATTAATAAATTAAATAGCAGTGTTTTACCTGAAAATAAAACACATATTAAATACTTACCTTATTTGAAGCTTACTGTTTGAGATAGGTCCTATCTGTTTTCCGCTTTGTTCTTCCTGTCCTTTTCTACCTTGTACGTCTGTCTCGCTTGCACACCCCTCCAGTCCCCACCAGGCAGGGCCTCACAGTTCGAGAGGAGAGAGGTGAGGTCTTGGTTTCATTGTGTCGAAAAACACCAGGCAGAGATTAAAGTGTAAGCTTCAAATAAGGTAAGTATTTAATATGTGTTTTATTTTCAGGTAAAACACTGCTATTAAATCCTTGACCGTTATTTGAAGCTTACTGTTTGAGACGTGTTTGTTATCGCCTGGTGATGGGGGGACGTCAATGTGAGCTTGAAAGTTAACTTAGGTTAAAGACAAATAAAATATATGTATATACTATCCAGAAACGATTTGTTTTAGGATTTAGAAATTTAAAAGTCAAGTTGAGGGTGTGCACGATCTTTATTTAATAAATTACTGTAATGGCAACTACACAGTAAGTAAGGTAATATGAAACAATTGTTTGCATAATAAGTTATACTCATTAATCGACTGTAAGAATTAGCATTCGACATAGGTACAATAAGAAATTACCAAAATTTGGCCATAATATGCCATAATTCAAAATACCATAATGGCATAACACAAAAACGAGACAGAAATCAAAACTTCTTGACAATAATATTATAACTCGTCATGATGTAGATAGTGAATGAATTAATTACTTATTTTAATTTGATAAGCATTAATCGACGGGATTAAATAGTCTAGTAACATTGCTATTATTTACACCTGGAAGCTGCATAACCTCTCTTCTGTAGAAACGAGAAAAGGTATTGCCTGATCTCCAGTTTCCTCTTGAGAGAATCTCGTCAAGGGGATAACTATCCAACCAATTTTTTGACGCCACCGCCGATCGTAAACTACCTGGCGTACTTGAAATGCCGGCCTCTGTTAAAAGAGTCTTTATCCATCCGGCAATAACTGTCCGGGAAGCTTCCTTGGGTTGGCCTCGAACTGTTATGAACAGTGCCGAAGATTTGGCTAAATTACGTCTAGAACCCAAAAGTTGGACAGTACGTTTAACCCAAAATACCGGGTCTAAATTTATATTATCTGGATTAACTGAAAAATTCCATCCTGACTGTCTATATTTGGCATTGTCGGTTTTAGAACCAAAAATAGGCCATAAAATCAGGCTTTGGTCATTAAAAATCAAATGATTTGCATCAACTGACAACAATGTCAAATCATGTACTCGTCTTCCCGAACATAAAAGCAAAAGCATAGCAGTATGTCTAGAAGTAGCGAAAATGTTATTTTCATCAGGGCAGTTCGTACTAAGAAAAGAAGCTAATAAGTCGATGTTCCAAATAGGAGGCTTTCTGATAACTGGCTTCTTCAAAGCGATTGATTTCAATATATGCTTGACAAGGACATGAGAACTGAGATGACCGGCTTCTTCTGTGTTACATAGCGTAGATATTACGGATTTATGCAGTAAAATCGTGTTATAAGACAATTTATCTACAAGATAAAGATCCGCAAGAAATCGGGCCAAGATGGGACCAGTCGGATGTGTTGGGTCAATACTGAATTTCTTGGTCCAGTTTAGCCATCTTTGCCATGCTACTTTATACGTCTTACGGGTCGACTGGCGCCATGAATTGCGCAGTAAATCTACTTGATTATCATCCCAGTCGGCTAAACTCCCTGACCACCCCCACACTTCCAAATTTCGATTGTCATATCCTGGACCTTGGGCGGTGGTAGGCCCGTCACTGTGTCGATCAGGCTCAAGTTCAGATTGCGAATGGTGAACGGAGCCGCCAGAGCTCGAGATTTCAGGTCGGCTCTCCAAAAAACCTTCTCCCAACGGGGTACTATTATTAAATAGGTTCCCCTCGCAAGGTTTAGATGTGACAATGTTTTGGGGATTAGGTAAGGGGGTGGAAACACCCACGCTAGGTGATAATTCCACAGACGAGAAAAGGCATTGTGATAAAGGGCTAATTGGTCGTTCAGATCTAAAGACACATAATTGCTCACTACATGTGCATCTTCCGACGCAAAGAGGTCCACCATTGGAGTTCCGAACTTTCGAAAGACTATTTCCGTGCAATTGGGTAGGAGATGCCATTCCGGTGGTCTCCGATGACGGGACAAGTGGTCTGCATGTCCGTTGTATATGCCTGGTATATGTTGGGCTACCAGGTTTATCTGATGAATTTCCAGTATATAAAATATTTCGGTCGTTAGATTCATCAGTTGACATGATCTTGTCCCGCCCTCGTTCCTTAGATAAGCTACCACAGTACGATTGTCGCACTGCACTAGAATCGTTGCAAATTTCAGGAGGTGACCGTGAGTTTTGAGCACTTTCAATATGGCAAGCATCTCTTTCGAGTTGCAATGCAGGTGTTTCTCTTGAGGAAGCCATGTCCCTGACAATGGGCAACCGTCTAGTTGCGCACCCCAAGCTATGTCCGAGGCATCGGTCGTTAAGAAGTGTGAGGGTGGTGGAAGATGTATTGCTGAAGATTGATGGCAATTTAGAAGCCACCATTCCAATTCCTTTCGAGCTTCCATCGTTAGGTAAAACCTGGCAGCGCTGGGAGCATCCAGAATAGAATTGAGAAATCTTTGTAGAGCTCGAAAATGCAGCCTGCCTCTGGGAATCACGAAACTTGCAAAATTCAAGACACCTACAAGGCTTTGTAGCGTTTTCAAGTTGGTATCCCCACTGACTAACATGGACTGAACCTTTTGAGTGAGGTTTGCTATTTTGTCTGCTGGAAGTGACTTTTTGTTTACAAAGGGATCCCACAGAATGCCTAAATATGAAAGGTGCCTTTGAGGAATTGTGATTGACTTCTCCATATTCACTTGCCACCCTAGGTAATGAAGGTGATTCAAGACCAACAGAACGTGATCCTGCAGACAACGGTAGTCTTGATGTGCTATCAGAAAATCGTCTAAATAAACAATTATTCGGACGCCCCGTGTTCTCAAAGTTTGTGCAACCCAATTCGTCAGGGACGCAAACACCTTCGGGGCTGTACTGAGGCCGAATGGCAAACAAGTTATCTGCAGAAGCTCGTTCTGGTATATGACTCTGAGGAACCGTCTGTGTGACTTGGCTATAGGCAGGTGGAAATAAGCCTGAGACAGGTCCACTTTGCACAGCCAATCCTTCTGCTGGATAAAACCGGGAACGCGATAAATATTTATTAGCTTGAATCGGTCCGTGTATACATATTCGTTCAGGGCTTTTAAATTGAAAATTGGGCGATCGGTTCCGTCGCCTTTTGGCACAAGAAACATTGTGGAAGTGAAGCTGGGGGAAGGACGAGCTACTTCTAGTACTCTTTGATCTTTCATCTGCCGTATGATTGTAGACATGGCCTCTGATTCTTTTGTGCAATAAGGTCCTTCCTTCAGGTTTGGCACTATTAGTGGAGGCTTTTGAAGGAAAGGTATGCGATACCCTTTTAAAATGCGTAAAAGAAACTTCGGAGCACCCAGCTTTTTCCACTGTTTCTGGTAATGTATTAAACGCCCTGCCCTGAATAGTCTCGAGTCAATATCTCCGCTTTTTGTTAGCAAAGTTGGAATCTGAAGGTCCTCCCGCACGTTTGCGATTGCCTTTGAATTGATTTTTGAAATTCCCTCCATTCTGTCTTCCGCCTCTTGGACGAAAGGGGCCTCTGTTCTCTGCACGACGATCAGAGGAGTTGCCAGGTCCCTGCGAGGGACGGCTGTGAGAGCAACCCTGCGAGGGTTGATTCTTTTGGTAATGGTGAGGCAAAGTCGCGCAACACCCATGATGGATACCCTGCGAGGGTCCATAAGAACTCGTCGGCCCCTGCGGGGGGTGACGAATAGTCTTACTAGTCCCAGCTTGCGGAGTGGGACCATTGTTGACAGGCTTGTACAAAGGAGTAAAAGCTTTCTTTACACCACCAAATTTTTCAAGTGCTGCAGTAAAGGGTTCTGAACTAAACAAGTTACAGTTGGACGGAGGAATCTTTCGAAAGGCAGCTTTGATCAAGGGATCGCGAACATGATTTGTTATTCCATCACGGCGCATCTGGATCACCTCAGCTCTGTGACCACAGATTAATTGTAACAAGTCCGCGGAGACTTGTGAGTATTCACCATTTGAAAATAGTTCAGTCAACTTGTCATGCAATCTTTCGGTGGTGCAACTGTCTTCACGGGCCCACACCATAAGTTTCTGTAGCGTAGCCTGCAAGGTCTCCCGTTGTTTGAGCACACATAAGGTAAGGGCGGCATAAGCTTTGTCCGCATACGTTAAGTGACGTAACTGGTCATAAGCACGGATCTCCTCATTAGCTTCCAAATCTACAAACCCTGGAGTCTTATTATACATTTTCTGGACCTCAGCGTATCGCACTTCACTCCATTCTTTTTTGTCAAAATATTGTAAGCTTGCAAGGTTATCTAAATACTCTTGCGAAGCCTTGGGAACTGCGGGTTCCTTTAGCTTTGTCTCCAAATCCAAATTAAACTGCAGGTTTGGTTCTCGAGACTCATTATCCAAATCATCATACAATTGTCTACTAACATTATCATCTAAAAATGAATCATTATCAACATCTTCACATTCATTACAATTCGTGACAACCCCATCCTCGGGCCTCGAAGCAGATACATCATCTCGTTGCGAAACCTGTTTGCGTAGTTTATATACTTCCCGTTTAAGCTTGGAAAGTTCCTTACTGCCTTTACGATTACGTTTGCCCCCCCTTTTTTTGTGAGAGCGGCGGTGATGATGTGAATGCTTCTTTTTGCGCTTTGAAGCATCCGAGGATGAACTCGAGGACGAGGTTGTTGTCGTAGAACTACTTGAGCTAGAAGAGCTACTTGAGCTAGATGAACTCACTGACCTTGACCGCTTCCGTGACCGAGAGGCGTTAACACGCGCTTCTTGCTTTGAAGAAACACGTGGTCGTTTCTCTGGCTGTGCACGTCGTCGCTGCTTCTGCTGCGCACGTGGCTGTTCCTCTCGCTGCGCACGTGGTCGTTGTTCCAGCTGCGCACGTTGTTTCGATGGAACACGTGGTTGCCTCGCTGAAGAATTTCGCGACGACCGCAGTGGAGGGGTCTTTTTCCCCTCTGCCTCATCTGGAGCTTGTTCCGACAAGTCGTCGTCAGGTTGATTTATTGCAGAATCTTCCATCTCAACAGACCGGATTCGGTAATCTATAAGATTTAATTAATGGCAACAATTAATACAAAGGTCTTATTTAAACAAAGGTAGAAAGAATGCAGCTACAATAAAAGCGTTAAATATATACCTACACAAAAAAGAAAAACTAAAAGTAGGTCACTGCACAATCGATATCAAATTACGAACGGTAAAACCGTTAAGCACTATTATCACAGTAAAATTATAACGGACAATTGAAGTAGTGAACACATAATACATACCAGTAAAGTGATGAAATTACAAAACTAAAAACTGATTTAAATTAGAACGACAAAACTCCCGTACGAATCGCCTTCGTACGTTTTATTACCACAAACAGACCACGATTTTTTTTTTTTTTTTTATAATGTCGCTCGTTTGTAAAGTATGCTAATTTAAAATATTTTAAACGGAAAATTTTTTGAAAAAAATTATCAGTAGTTGTATAGACAACCGTTCACGGCGGAAAACAGGACGCCAATGAAACCAAGACCTCACCTCTCTCCTCTCGAACTGTGAGGCCCTGCCTGGTGGGGACTGGAGGGGTGTGCAAGCGAGACAGACGTACAAGGTAGAAAAGGACAGGAAGAACAAAGCGGAAAACAGATAGGACCTATCTCAAACAGTAAGCTTCAAATAACGGTCAAGGATTTAATAAAAAACAAAATGAGTTGCTAAACAAGACACTGTGGTTTGATACGGTCAACTGCAATGTCAACGCAGCACGTGCATAATAATTTGCTCGCTTATTCAATGGAGATAGAAACGATGCTAAGTCCAAATTGTTCAGATTAGTGTCTCAAATTACGTATAACGGCGGCGGCGAAATAAACGAATTATATATCGGTGTTTATAGATAAAGCACCTAAACTGCTCTATTTTAGAATTTGTAGGTACAGTAGCAACCCTAGGCAGGTGCAGGTACGTACAGTAGCAACCAAGTTTAGGTAGTTAATTTTGAGAGCGGCTGGGACTGGGATTGGACCTTCGCTGGAAACTTTTTATTTTGTGACAGGCTCGAGAAGCTGTCAAACGCGACATTGTGATTGTGACATTAGAGCAATAGTAATTGTGCGTCTGTCAGGAATGTATACAGACAGACACGCACGCAGAGTAGTCCTAGTTCTGCTGCAGTACTTATGGAAGACCAGAGAAAGAACCAACATGACAAAGAGTAGATACAATAAGTGTTGCCTATGCTTAAAAAATAAAGACATCCGTATTCTGTACCAACGTCCTTATTCGAGTTAACAATTTTTCTCACACCCTCTCCTAATTTCACAAAATTACAACCATATTTTTACTCGAATTACATGTCTTACCTGTTAACTAATAAACAGTCTTAACAATCTTATTCTTATGAATTAAAAACTTATTCTTATTTAATGGTTTTGTAAACACATCAGCAGTTTGAACAGAAGTTGGACAATATTCTATAACAAAACTATCATTTTGATACAATTCATGTATATAGTGATATCTAACATCTATATGTTTAGACCTTTTATTGAAAATACCTGTTTTAATTAACTGGATAGCGCTTTGATTATCTACCTTAAAATTAACAACAACAGCAATATTAAGGTCCAACAACAACGATTTCAAAAACATTGCCTCTTTGCAACATTCTGCTGCTGATATAAATTCGGCTTCTGTAGAAGACAAAGCCACTATAGGCTGCCTTCTCGAGGCCCACGAAATTGGCCCATCACCAAATGTGATTAAGTAACCTGAAGTACTTCTGCGAGTCATCAGGTCACCAGCATAATCTGCATCACTGTACGCTTTAATGCAAACATTCTCTGTAAACTTGCTATAGTAAAGTCCTTCTCCTATAGTTCCCATTAAATACTTGAAAATCCTTTTAATAGCAACAACATGTTTACGCTCTGGTTTCTCCATGTTTCTAGCTGCAATACCAACTGCATATGTAATATCAGGTCGTGTTCTTGTCAGATATAACAGACTACCAACAGCTTCTCTGTATGGAAAGTTTATTTCTTTAATTTCTGGTGTGTCTTTAGTTCCTGATGTTTCCTCCTCACTACTATTTCCTAAACAAGGAGTTTCCACTGGTTTGCAGGATTGCATATTATATTTTTCCAAAATTGATTTTGTGTAAGCAGTTTGAGTTAAATATATTCCATGCGTTCTCTGTATTATTTCCATGCCCAAAAAGGTTTTAGGTTCTTCATAAATTTTAATCTCAAACTTGCTGTTCAAATCTTTCAAGACTCTCATAACTTCTTCATTCTTTTTTCCTACGATCAATCCGTCATCGACATAAATTGCAAGAATGATTGATGAATCGTTATTCTTGAAAATACAGGGCTCATTCTTTGTTTGCTTAAAACCCAGTTCATTCATAGTTGTAAGAAACTTTTCATTCCACCTTCTGGGAGATTGTCGTAAACCATATAATGATTTATTAAGCTTACAAATCTTGCCCTTACTTTCTTCCAGTCCTGATGGTAATTTCATGTAAATTTTTTCGTTTTCTTTGAGTTTTCCATGAAGAAATGCTGTTTTAACATCAAAGGTCATTATTTTGTAGTTCTTGGCTGCGGCTAGTGCAAAAAGTGTTCTTATAGCTGACATACTAACGACCGGACTAAATATTTCATCATAGTCCATATCCAGCTGTTCATTTCCTCTAGCTACTAGACGAGCCTTGTAAGTTCCATCATCTTTTATTCGAAACACCCATCTACTTGTTAGTATCTTCTGACCTTGAGCTTCATTTTTATCTATTAATTCCCAAACTTGGTTTTTCTCCATAGATACCATTTCTTCATCTATTGCTTTCTTCCATTTTTCTTTTTCAGGGCTTTTCATCGCTTCATTAAAGGTGAGTAATAAGTAATCATTTAACTTTTTAGGAATATTTATCATTCTTTTTCCTCTTCCTAATTCTTCTTCTGATTCATTACTATCAGTGTCTGTACTATTTGCACTTTCAAAGCCTTCATTTACTCCTATAAATGTTTCTTCTCCTCCACCTTCTTCTCCTTCACAAATTTCTTCTCTTTCATTTTCTGCTTCACAAGATTCTTCTCTACCACTTTCTTCTTCTTCACAAATTTCTACTCTTTCATCTTCCGCTTCACAAGATTTTTCTCTATCAGTTACTTCTTCTTCAAAAATTTCTTCTCTTTCATAAATAAGATTTTCTAAATTTATTTTTGTATTTTCACTGCTTATACTTCTGTTATTTTGTTTTCCAATGAATATAATATCTCGTTTAATAGAAACAATTCTTTTATTCTTTAAATATATTCTGAACCCTTTTGTTCCCTCTCCATATCCCATGAATATTCCAGGTTCACCTTTGGCATCCCATTTTCTTCTTAATTGATCTGGCACATGTACATAACATTCAATGCCAAATGGTTTCAATTGAGATAAATCTTCATATTCCTTACCAGTCCAGAGACAAAAAGGTGAGCTTCCTTCTACTGTACTAGTGCCTGTACGATTAAGTACATACACAGCATTAGCTACAGCCTCAGCCCAAAAGACTTTTTCTAACGAAGCTGCCCGTAGCATTGTTCTTGCTGCCTCTGTAACTGTCCTCATTTCTCTCTCAATCTTACCATTTTGCTGAGGTGTGTAGCTCACAGTCACTTCGTGTTTTATTCCTTTTTCTGCCAAATATTCTTTCAGTTTGAAGAACTCTGTTCCACCATCTGTACGTACCCTCTTCAGTGTTTGTCCTGTTTCTTTTTCAGATTCTGCAATAAAATCTTTTACCTTTTGCGTTACTTCACTTTTCTCTTTCACGAAATAGACCTTTCTATAGTGAGAATAGTCATCCTTAATCAAAAGATAAAAGCGAGCTCCTCCCAAAGATTTTTCCTCCATGGGGCCACATAAATCTATGTGTATTAGTTCCAGGACATTCTTTGTTACAGTGTTACTCCTATTAAAAGGCAACTTGTGCTGTTTCCCTTCAATACAGCTCACACAAATGTTATTCCCATTATTAATAATTTTAATACCCCGGGATTGCAGTACCTTGCTTACATGAGTAAAATTTTGGTGAGCAAGCACCTCATGCCAATCATACAATGACTTGTCATTAACTCCTACCAAGGCAGTATGTTGTATTAGTCTAAACCTCATTGTAAACAAAGTACCAGTTCGTTCCGCATAAGCAGCCACAGAGCCATTGTTATTCATGAAATAACACTTGTTGTTGTTGCACATTAATAAATATTCTTTGTCAAGAGCACATGATACTGAAAACAAGTTAAATTTTATATTTGGTACAAATAATACATTATGCAATGTTGTTTTAATCCAGTCTTTACCATTGTGTGCTTCTAAAACAATATCACCTTTTCCTTTTGCAGAAATAGTATTACCGTCACCTAAAACAATGTCTCTAGGAGTAACAAGTTCACTGAAGTTAGTAAACAAGTTCTTGTCTTTACACAGATGTTCAGTCGCACCACTGTCCATAATCCAGTCATTACACGCACTCACACCAATCAATGCACTAGCCAAGAAAGCATTATTGTTCTTCGACTGCTTGTTTATACGGTATTTGCATTGACGGATATAATGTCCTGGCTTTTTACAAAAAAAACACACTTTATCACTGTTTTGCACCCATTTTCGATTTTTACCTTTTGCTGCAAACGCTGCCGACCCTGAAGACTCCTCTCCTGATGTGTCCAATCCTTGCCTCTGCTCCTCCATCAGTAATCTCGCTGTCAAGTCATTCAGGTTTTGTTTATTTTCATCGACCGACTCCCATGCACTTACAAAATGTTTAAACTTCTCTGGTAATGACATTAGTATCTTTGTCATTAACATTTTCTCATCAATGTTTTGTCCAAGCTCTAGTAACTTGCTTCTTATGTCTTGTAACTTAGAAACATGTTCACTTATGGTGCCACCTGTGTATGTGAAGCTGAAAAATTTCTGTTGTAGCATGTGGATACTAGCTGACGATTTCAACTCATACACGCTATGGAGTTTTTCCCATATTTCATATGCTGTAGTACAGTTTACCACGTGCACCATTACCTTCTCGGACAAACGTGTCACCAAAACGGATTGTGCTTTCGCGTCATTGGCACGCCATTTTGTAAGCGAATCGTCGTTTTTTTCGGGTTTCTTTGTTGTTCCGTTTGCAACTTCTAACAAACCCAAGCTGTTTAGGATTACTCGAACTTGGAATTTCCAAACATTCCAATTATCTGCTCCTTCTAATCGGAGCACGCTTGTAGTTGTCATAGACTCCATTTTGATTTTCACTTTCTCGACCTGCAACAGATATTAGGGCCTGGGCCCATAACCTGTGCGTCTGTCAGGAATGTATACAGACAGACACGCACGCAGAGTAGTCCTAGTTCTGCTGCAGTACTTATGGAAGACCGAGAAAGAACCAACATGACAAAGAGTAGATACAATAAGTGTTGCCTATGCTTAAAAAATAAAGACATCCGTATTCTGTACCAACGTCCTTATTCGAGTTAACAATTTTTCTCACAGTAATTCTGTACCAAGGATGTTATATTATAAGTACTACCATAGTACTTATAACATCCTTGTTCTGTACATAATGTCGCGTTTGACATCTTCTCGAGCCTGTCGCTTCCTACCTACGTAGTAAGTAAGCCTACTTCTATCGAATTAAAAAAGAGCTTTAGATCACAGACATTAAAAAAAGATTTGACAATAACCACAACGAGTATTACAAATTGGAGGGATTTAGTTTAAAATGCCCAGAAAAAGACAAAACCGGACATATTGTTTGTGCTACTCGCGTAATAAAGAGAAAGCTCTGTCTGCACGAAGTTTGTCAGCCAGTCGAAACCTTTCTTTCCATTCCACACGAATTTATAATATTAATGGACAAGAAATTAAACAATTTTCCTAAGAACACGCGAATATTATGTAAGAAAATTAAGAAATTACTTAAGGCGACGGCTGTATAGCTTTATGCCTTTGCCTGCCCTCAAAAGGGACAAGTGAAATAAAGTGTCAAACCACTTGTCAAAATAAACAAAACTATTGAATTGATTTTGATAAAAATCAATTATTCTTGGAAAATATTATGGATAAATAACTAAAAGGAGTAATAGAAAACGGTTCCGCATTTATTCTACACGTGGATGATACAGAATTCGACAATGGCTCGTAAGTACTGCCTTTATGTGATTTATGTATGTTGATACATTATTTTTTTGTATTAGGTACCTAATTTTACTTAGAAAATTTTATTTACCACTTGAAAAGCTTGTAAGTAATTTAATTCAGTAATTTAATTCATCGGCATAGAGTTACGGAGTCAAACAAGACAAGAATTGCCCGGAACATGACCTATTTTTTTATGAAACTCAGTTACAATATTTTTTATGACATCCAGCGGCAAACCAAATCTATTCTAGTAATAAAAACATGCAATTGACAATAATACACAAAAAAAGTGCAAATCCTTCCTTTAAATCCACGAAATCATTCCAAAGACTGATGGTTTTCGGGTTACACCTGAACCTAACCTGTAGCCCATGTTCTTTCCCAAGGTCTATTCTATCTTTGAGCCAAGTTTCACCAAAATCTGTTTAGTCGTTTTTGACCCTATTTAATTATTAAGAATGTTTTAGGTATTTTTTTTACACCTTGGGTTACATTATTGAAGTTTTAGTAAGGATCCCTAATTTAAAAATAAATAAATATTGCCTATGTTAGTTAAAAATCATGTAGCTTCTAAACAGTGAAAATTTATAAATCATTTCAGTAGTTTTTGAGCCTTTCGATGTAAGTAAACAAACAAAAAAGCAATCAAATCTTTCCTCTTTATAATATTAGTTTAAATTATAAGTAACATAACAATAAGTATTATTTATTATTATAAATATTTGATGGATTTCAGGCTTCATATACCAGGTGTATATAGCGGATGGTTTTGCAGACGACTGTGAGGAGCTTATGCACCGGTGTTCTCAGCATGAAAGCATCTCGTATCAGCAGTTCACCGATATATGGAAGGAGATGGAAATGGACAACATTTATCTGTGAGTTCATATCAGCCACCAAATTAATTTCTTTAGTACCAACTGTACAATACAATACAAAATATACTTTATCACCAAATACAGAAATACAACACTATATAATACAGAAAAACAAAACAAAACAGAAGAGTCAAAAGGTGCCTAGGCAACTGGTGTGAGAATAGCGTACGTAAAAGTGATGCCCGTTGGTGGTTGTATTTGATTATACAAACATACTAGCTTTCCGCCGCGGCTCCGCCAGCTTTAACAGATTTTCCAGTGCGAATGAGGAACTTTCCTGCGGTTAAAGGTAGCCTATGTTCTTTAAACTAATACAATATTTTTTCAGTGGCCGATACATTGGTGCAGAGATAGCAGAGCTAAGTGAAGAGGTGCTTCAAACAGCTAAGAGGTATATGCTTGCCAACACCAGCAATTTTGAGGTAAAGTTGTTAGTATTATCACTACATAGTATAAAATAAAGTCGCTTTCTCCGTCCCTATGTCCCTATGTCCCTATGTCCCTTTGTACGCTTAAATCTTTAAAACTACGCAACGGATTTTGATGCGGTTTTTTTTAATAGATAGAGTGATTCAAGAGGAAGGTTTATATGTATAATACATGCATAATATACTGAAGGATAACCCACAATAACCATTTTCCCGTGCGGAGCCGGGGCGGGTCGCTAGTCACAGAATAAATAATAGTGGTATTATCCAAAATATTATATGTATGTCCCTAACTCCCCACTAAGGGGCTCGAGCCGTTGAAAGAAAACTACCCCACTGGCCCATTGCAGGATGGTCACAAATACACAGCCTTTGAATTACTTCGCAGATGTGTGCAGTTTTTCACTTTGATACATGGACACATGGTACAGCATCGACGATTTGGTGAGGGTCGCGGGAAGCCGCTAGATGCGGGCCAAGCAGGACCGAACGTCGTGGAGATCTTTGGGGGAGGCCTTTGTCCAGCAGTGGACGTCTTTCAGCTGGAATGATGAGATGATGAGACTGTCCATGGCTGGCCATTCAAAGGTGGCCTTCGACTGTAGAGAAGAACTATGCCAGTCTCATAGAATTAGTCTACACGATAAGGAATTCTAGGCCAAGCTGACAAACCTGAGCCGACTTGTATTGTTGGTTGCAGGAGTCAGTGGCAGGGTTGTTCCTAGTGTACGCTCTGCTCAATACGCAGCCGTTCAAGACGTTTGCACCGTTGAGGCTGGTGCCCGATGACGTCATCGTTTTGAAGAGGATCGAGACTGTCGCGAGGAGGTACGGGATATATTTGAATTGTAGAAGTTCAATAAACACATACAAAACTCCTTTCACACACATACACACATTTTTATACCATCGTACTTTTTAACTATCCCACGGGAACTCTTTAATTATCCGTGATTAAAAGTACCCAAGATGTTAACCGAAGATATTATAAGGTACTACCACCATGCGAAATTTCATTCAAATTGGTCCAACATTTTCAGAGATTAGCCTGTACAAACAGACAAACAAAAAAATTTGAATATGATCTGTATCACTTCTTACATCCCCCCGAATCGGGTTTTAGCCTTTTTTTATGTACCGATTTTTGAACTGTACCGTTTTAATATGTATACAATTAATTTTAATAAGAGTTGTATTGTCACAGTAGACTTAAGAACAGTAAGTTATCTCCATACCAGTACTGGCCGCATCGGTTTGAATGTGAGCGCGCCGTGTAGGCACTCGCTGTCACGCACACACTTGCATTTAGCCCATACTGCCGCCTCCTTATTTTAAGCTAATGTGTGCGTGTAGGCGGCGCGGACGCACACATTCAAACCGACAGCGGCACGTTTGTATGAAGATAACTTAGTGTTTTTACTGTGGTATTGTGTTTTTCCTTAGACAGAGACGGCTAGATGTGCTGTACATCCTGGGCAGCGTGCTGATGGGCGGGCCGGTGCACTGCCACGCGGAGAGCCGCGAGTACGGCTTCGACCAGGCGCTGCGCAAGTACCTGGAGGGTGAGTGCACTCCTTAGACAGAGACGGCTGGATGTGCTGTACATCCTGGGCAGCGTGCTGATGGGCGGGCCGGTGCACTGCCACGCGGAGAGCCGCGAGTACGGCTTCGACCAGGCGCTGCGCAAGTACCTGGAGGGTGAGTGCACTCCTTAGACAGAGACGGCTGGATGTGCTGTACATCCTGGGCAGCGTGCTGATGGGCGGGCCGGTGCACTGCCACGCGGAGAGCCGCGAGTACGGCTTCGACCAGGCGCTGCGCAAGTACCTGGAGGGTGAGTGCACTCCTTAGACAGAGACGGCTGGATGTGCTGTACATCCTGGGCAGCGTGCTGATGGGCGGGCCGGTGCACTGCCACGCGGAGAGCCGCGAGTACGGCTTCGACCAGGCGCTGCGCAAGTACCTGGAGGGTGAGTGCACTCCTTAGACAGAGACGGCTGGATGTGCTGTACATCCTGGGCAGCGTGCTGATGGGCGGGCCGGTGCACTGCCACGCGGAGAGCCGCGAGTACGGCTTCGACCAGGCGCTGCGCAAGTACCTGGAGGGTGAGTGCACTCCTTAGACAGAGACGGCTAGATGTGCTGTACATCCTGGGCAGCGTGCTGATGGGCGGGCCGGTGCACTGCCACGCGGAGAGCCGCGAGTACGGCTTCGACCAGGCGCTGCGCAAGTACCTGGAGGGTGAGTGCACTCCTTAGACAGAGACGGCTGGATGTGCTGTACATCCTGGGCAGCGTGCTGATGGGCGGGCCGGTGCACTGCCACGCGGAGAGCCGCGAGTACGGCTTCGACCAGGCGCTGCGCAAGTACCTGGAGGGTGAGTGCACTCCTTAGACAGAGACGGCTGGATGTGCTGTACATCCTGGGCAGCGTGCTGATGGGCGGGCCGGTGCACTGCCACGCGGAGAGCCGCGAGTACGGCTTCGACCAGGCGCTGCGCAAGTACCTGGAGGGTGAGTGCACTCCTTAGACAGAGACGGCTGGATGTGCTGTACATCCTGGGCAGCGTGCTGATGGGCGGGCCGGTGCACTGCCACGCGGAGAGCCGCGAGTACGGCGAGACCAGGCGCTGCGCAAGTACCTGGAGGGTGAGTGCACTCCTTAGACAGAGACGGCTGGATGTGCTGTACATCCTGGGCAGCGTGCTGATGGGCGGGCCGGTGCACTGCCACGCGGAGAGCCGCGAGTACGGCTTCGACCAGGCGCTGCGCAAGTACCTGGAGGGTGAGTGCACTCCTTAGACAGAGACGGCTGGATGTGCTGTACATCCTGGGCAGCGTGCTGATGGGCGGGCCGGTGCACTGCCACGCGGAGAGCCGCGAGTACGGCGAGACCAGGCGCTGCGCAAGTACCTGGAGGGTGAGTGCACTCCTTAGACAGAGACGGCTGGATGTGCTGTACATCCTGGGCAGCGTGCTGATGGGCGGGCCGGTGCACTGCCACGCGGAGAGCCGCGAGTACGGCGAGACCAGGCGCTGCGCAAGTACCTGGAGGGTGAGTGCACTCCTTAGACAGAGACGGCTGGATGTGCTGTACATCCTGGGCAGCGTGCTGATGGGCGGGCCGGTGCACTGCCACGCGGAGAGCCGCGAGTACGGCGAGACCAGGCGCTGCGCAAGTACCTGGAGGGTGAGTGCACTCCTTAGACAGAGACGGCTGGATGTGCTGTACATCCTGGGCAGCGTGCTGATGGGCGGGCCGGTGCACTGCCACGCGGAGAGCCGCGAGTACGGCGAGACCAGGCGCTGCGCAAGTACCTGGAGGGTGAGTGCACTCCTTAGACAGAGACGGCTGGATGTGCTGTACATCCTGGGCAGCGTGCTGATGGGCGCCATAGAAACAAAATCTATATCAATCAGTCAAAACCAAATCTTATTTATGAGACGGTGGCGTCGAGAGCTTAATTTGGTAAGTCTTATATTTCAGACCATGGCGGTTAAAAGGTTAATCCGGACAAAAGGTCATTGACGCCTGCATACAATGCGCACATTATTTTCAAACGATACGATAAAACTATAGAAAATTATCGCGAAATACGTAATTTGGAAGGAAGACGGGGTGAGCGTGTGAACTTGCCAGACATTTTGGCGTTACATTATTTTTAATAACTTTCAAGAAAAGAAATGAACTTTTGTCCGGATTTACAGATCATAGTTGTTAACTACACTGTCATTTAAAAAAAAGTTGCGTATAAATTCCGTAAGGCTTATTTACGCTGGGGAAACATTGTGCGGCTTGCGGCATTCCACATATTAGATAAACAAATTAGCGTAAATTAAAAGCCAACAAAATTATATGTACAAATAAAATTATTCTTTAATGCACTAACGTAAATTTATATAGTTGCATAAGGAAAAAGATGGGTTTAAAGGTAAGACCGCACTAGGCGTAACTGAACTGCAGCGGAACTGCGCGACACGACGCGTCAAAATATTCTTTGTATGAAATTATATGAGACAACACGCACTACGCGGCAACTGAACTGCACTGCAACTGAACTGCGCGGCAAAGTTGATCAACTGACCAAAAGTGTCGCGACGTGTAGTTCCGTTGCCGCGCAGTGCGGTTTGACAAACTTCATTTTCATAGTCAGTCAGCTGGTTGGAAGCGCTATAATCAGTTAAAATGTCCATGGACGAGGAAAAATTAATTGTAATTGTGAGCTCTTGCTCGATCCTTTCCTCTTCTTCGCACAATAAGGAAATAATAATCGTATCCATTTCGTCGTTCATTTTGCTCAGAGCAGAGGTTGCCTAGATACTGAATATATTTTTGTAGCGCCGCTGCAGTTCAAGTGCGGTATACCCAAAAATGACGCGTCGTGTCGCGCAGTTCCGCTGCAGTTCAGTTACGCCTAGTGCGGTCTTACCTTTAGGCTTAAGCGATATTTTCCAGACAATGTATAAATGAGTTGTAAATGTGTTGCAGGTTTCACGGGCATAGACAGGCTGGGCATCCGGCCCAAGGGCGTGTTCTACCGCCAGAACGAGGAGCTCGACGTGATCCGGGACATCAGCCACAAGACCAAGGAGTACGAACACCTCAAGTCCATGATCTACGACGGTCAGTGTACCAACTTCAACTCTGAACGCGGGAACTCATTTTAGCGCGGGGGGTGAGTGTCCTTTCTGTACGGGTTAGTACTATTATTTTCTTCTGTGACACTGTTTAGCACTATAGATGGGGACGTTGTTCGCCGAGTTGGCTCGCGCGGTGGCCTACGGTGAGCGGCTGCCGGCGAGCCAATGTTCGATGGATAGTCGTGTCGATACGCAGTTTTAGATTATTGCGGTTCTTAATTACACTAACACACATTTTTACGGGGTATCGTAATATCGGTAAGCTGAATTCAAAAGTAAATCGCTGAGATAACGCGTAAAAATGTGGCTGGTAATCTGTCACTAAATGTACTACGAAATGTAGAAACGAAAACAAGAAGCCGACATTTTCGATGCATGAGGAATCCAAACACTTTGCTAGGTTTTAGTTTAGCTTAGCTTTAGCTCCGTCAACGGTTTTGCGCAACTCTCATAAAGAGAATATTTGTACCGCTTTCCTACAAAATCTGTGGCGTCGTAGCTCCTAAACGGATGCGCCGATTTTGATCTAGTTTTTTTTTGCAAGGTGTCACAATCGAGAGTGTTCTTAGCTATGAGTGATCCATGAAAATATTATCTTCAGCCATTTGAAGATTATCAGCTCTTTTCTAGTTGTTCAAAGGATCAAATAAAGGTTTGTAGCGGGGGTTTTTAAAATTTTTAAATTTATGTTATAAGATGTCGGCTTAAAAACAGCAAAGCTGAAGTGGGACTGGGCGGGACATGTCGCCCGCATGCATCCCGAACGATGGGCTAAACTGGCTACAGATTTTATGCCAGAAAATGGACGCCGACGACGAGGCAGGCCTCGGAGACGTTGGCGGGACGACTTGGACGCGTACGATACAGACTGGACCACAAGTGCGCTTGATCGTGATGCATGGCGTAATGGAGGGGAGGCTTTTACCCAGCAGTGGGAAATAAACTAGGCCATAAAAAAAATGTTATAATCGGTCAGTGTTTATGCAGGTCTAGGTTGTGTCCTTTTTTTCGTTTCCAAAAAACTTTCTTTAGGAAAATGGATCATATTCACTGACAGATTCTGCCAGGCAGTCATTTAAGCATTTATATGTTACATTTGTATTTGAGCTGTATATTGTTGTCTAGAAAACGGTCAGAACGATGTGAATTTGAAGTACGCAGACAAAGACCTGCCGCTGAAGCTGGAGACGTCGCTGAAGAGGATCATCAACGGCCTCTTAGACGACGACAAAGGTACGTCCTCACTGCCAATAACCACTGCTGTTGCGAGTAACCATGCTGTTGCGAATAACACACTGTTATTTATTAATAACCAAGCTGTTGTTAATAACTGTGCTGTTGTATAACCACCCTGTTATTACGTAATAATCAAGCTGTTGTTCAAAGTAACCAAGCTGTTATTAATAACCATTATGTTGTGAATAACCAGGTTGTTATGAATAACCACCCTGACTTATTACTAAGTTAATTGTTGTTATTGTTAACATTATGTTATCAATAACAAGTTTTAATACATTAACTATAACATATTTTAATATTTTGGATTTCATGAACAAGGAGTAATTTTTCGAACTGCTAATAGCAATTTTCGGATTCAGCAATGTCCAAACCCCCGAAAAGCACTATGAGCAACTTGTTACAAGATATGCCTCAGAGATTGTTTCCTTGTCTAATGGTTTATGTTATCTGGAACCTGTTATGAATGAATGTCAATGGAATATGACCGCCTGTTGAATCCTATTGTTTTCTTTTTGTGTTATTAGCTTTAATCAATAAATAATATTTGTTTTGTATTATGATTGCAGACGAAAAAGAGCTGTCCGCTGAAAACGAGCGCATCGACCGCATCCGCGCGATCAAAGCGCGCGCCATGACCAACACCGTGGACCCCATCAAACACCTCACCGCACACTACGACAGGTACAAGCAAGCACTAACACACTATCATACCTGCCTGTCTAACATCACCACTGTCACTAACGAGCGCATCGACCGCATCCCATGACCAACACCGTGGACCCCATCAAACACCTCACCGCACACTACGACAGGTACAAGCAAGCACTAACACACTATCATACCTGCCTGTCTAACATCACCACTGTCACTAACGAGCGCATCGACCGCATCCCATGACCAACACCGTGGACCCCATCAAACACCTCACCGCACACTACGACAGGTACAAGCAAGCACTAACACACTATCATACCTGCCTGTCTAACATCACCACTGTCACTAACGAGCGCATCGACCGCATCCCATGACCAACACCGTGGACCCCATCAAACACCTCACCGCACACTACGACAGGTACAAGCAAGCACTAACACACTATCATACCTGCCTGTCTAACATCACCACTGTCACTAACGAGCGCATCGACCGCATCCCATGACCAACACCGTGGACCCCATCAAACACCTCACCGCACACTACGACAGGTACAAGCAAGCACTAACACACTATCATACCTGCCTGTCTAACATCACCACTGTCACTAACGAGCGCATCGACCGCATCCCATGACCAACACCGTGGACCCCATCAAACACCTCACCGCACACTACGACAGGTACAAGCAAGCACTAACACACTATCATACCTGCCTGTCTAACATCACCACTGTCACTAACGAGCGCATCGACCGCATCCCATGACCAACACCGTGGACCCCATCAAACACCTCACCGCACACTACGACAGGTACAAGCAAGCACTAACACACTATCATACCTGCCTGTCTAACATCACCACTGTCACTAACGAGCGCATCGACCGCATCCCATGACCAACACCGTGGACCCCATCAAACACCTCACCGCACACTACGACAGGTACAAGCAAGCACTAACACACTATCATACCTGCCTGTCTAACATCACCACTGTCACTAACGAGCGCATCGACCGCATCCCATGACCAACACCGTGGACCCCATCAAACACCTCACCGCACACTACGACAGGTACAAGCAAGCACTAACACACTATCATACCTGCCTGTCTAACATCACCACTGTCACTAACGAGCGCATCGACCGCATCCCATGACCAACACCGTGGACCCCATCAAACACCTCACCGCACACTACGACAGGTACAAGCAAGCACTAACACACTATCATACCTGCCTGTCTAACATCACCACTGTCACTAACGAGCGCATCGACCGCATCCCATGACCAACACCGTGGACCCCATCAAACACCTCACCGCACACTACGACAGGTACAAGCAAGCACTAACACACTATCATACCTGCCTGTCTAACATCACCACTGTCACTAACGAGCGCATCGACCGCATCCCATGACCAACACCGTGGACCCCATCAAACACCTCACCGCACACTACGACAGGTACAAGCAAGCACTAACACACTATCATACCTGCCTGTCTAACATCACCACTGTCACTAACGAGCGCATCGACCGCATCCCATGACCAACACCGTGGACCCCATCAAACACCTCACCGCACACTACGACAGGTACAAGCAAGCACTAACACACTATCATACCTGCCTGTCTAACATCACCACTGTCACTAACGAGCGCATCGACCGCATCCCATGACCAACACCGTGGACCCCATCAAACACCTCACCGCACACTACGACAGGTACAAGCAAGCACTAACACACTATCATACCTGCCTGTCTAACATCACCACTGTCACTAACGAGCGCATCGACCGCATCCCATGACCAACACCGTGGACCCCATCAAACACCTCACCGCACACTACGACAGGTACAAGCAAGCACTAACACACTATCATACCTGCCTGTCTAACATCACCACTGTCACTAACGAGCGCATCGACCGCATCCCATGACCAACACCGTGGACCCCATCAAACACCTCACCGCACACTACGACAGGTACAAGCAAGCACTAACACACTATCATACCTGCCTGTCTAACATCACCACTGTCACTAACTGAACATGGTGAAACTAAATTAGCGTACAATATTTTAGGGGATGAACCTATTCATGCCACTGAATAATTTTCCCTAAGGAACTATAAGTATGTGTGCGTAGGAGTAGCGAGCACGCACAGAAATAATGACTATTGACAGGCGCGGTAAAGTGATCAGCTGATTAGATTTTTTTATATTTCAGCCTATGTTCCTTGGGAAAAATGATTCAGTTTCATGGGTAGGTTCCTCCCTTAAAATATTGTGCGCTGATAAATTTACATCCAGTATATCCCGTACCGTCACCATGATAAACCCCTCCAAATTGAAATATTTTCAGTAGTACTACGTAACGCGCAATAAGCTCGAGAAGCTGTCAAACGTGACATAAATGACAGGACAGTAGTTCCATACTAGTAATGACTCTTACGCCCAATCCCGCTTTTACACCGTTATTTACAATAGTGTATTTTTTAATTACAGGAAAGTCAAGCAGAAGGGAAAAGGAAAAGGAAAGAAAGCTAAGAAAACTCCGAGCCCGCGCAAGGCAGATGACTCCTCCCCCGCTACAGGGGGCAGCGTGAAGGTGAATAGCCCCAGGAAACCGGTCACGAGCAAATCGCCCAAGAAACACAAACTAACCGAACCTAAAACACCCAAAGCTAAAACACCTAAAGCCAAAACACCCAAAACCAAAACACCCGAAGCCAAAACATCCAAAGCTCAAACACCAAAAGATAAAACAACTAAAGCCAAAACACCCAAAAAGACTAAAAGCAAGAGGAGGAAAAAGCGAAACGTGTCGACTAGCGAATCGTCCGAGTCCGACGCCACGATCGTTTTATCCGACTTCGACGATGACGTCGACGATGAAATACACTCTGATGACAACATCGACACTTACATCGCTAAATACAAAAACTACGACGAAAACGCTCATTCGTCACAAAGAATCGACGAAAACATGAAAATAATTAACCAACAAGGGCTTAACATCGAAGAGCTAGCCGAGAAAGAATATAACGTACATATCGATACGCTTCCCATATTGATAAAAGGCGACACGTCACAAGATTTCGTTATAGAATTCATTGATCAAACCAAGACCGGTCGCAAGAGAGGCAGGCCGAGAAAAGTTATTAAAGCAAGAAATGTAACACCAAAAGCAACAAGAACAGAAACAGCAACAGAACAAGTAACAGAAACAGAAAAAAGAACAGAAGAAGAAAGTACAGCAAATGAAGCTAATGAAACACAGAATTGTAATTTGGAAGTGGAGGCGATTCTGACGCCAGTGAGGCCGGTGCACTACAGGCTGCGGCGCCGCGACAAGAGCGAGCTCAAGGCACAAGCGTTAAAGTCCAAGTTCAAGAAGATGGGGCTCGTGAGCTTGATCAATGGGGACGGCTCCACTTAACGCAGGCCCGGCGCACTCCGCGCCAGCGCTCCGGAATGTACCTCATGTATGTACGGGGCCAGTTAGTAGGAAAAACGCGCGCGCTTGTGAACACGCTATTATTTAGTCTTTGGTAATACGGACTCTCGCGGCGCGGTCTTTAGGTGCATTTTGTTTTAATACGAGCGCAACGACAAATGGTAGGCTATTATAGCCAGGGTCACGTTGGACGCGTTCAATGTAATTTGAACGTTAGTGGCGTGGTAGCTAGAATTAAAGCACGATTGCTATCAGAGAGAGCGACTTCTAAGCCTAGTACTATTATTTATTTTATTTATTTATTTATTTATTTATTTTAAAAATCACATTATAAGCTTACAGTATAGACCAATTTACTTATAATGCTAAACTTTTACAAAGAACAACAACAAAAACAGAATAATACTACTCTAAAACAGAAATCAAAAATTTTAAAGATAATTATAAAAACGTAATAATTAACAATGGAATATAATTTTCTGTTAACCAAAAAATATATATTCTGTGCTTAAGGCAGCAAGACCATAGCCTCAGAATACGGCCGCTCTCAAGGTAAAACATGTCCTGCCGCATGTGCTGGCTACTGTACATATATCACTATGTAAAAGTTGATAAAACAAAGAAAATACTTTTATTTTTTATTTTAGTATCGCTAGTTAAGTCTCACATTTTCTTCTAGTTTGGTATAAACATCAAATGTTGAATTTAAATCATGTCCTTTCCCGGTGTAATAAAGCAGTGGGACAAGGCATTATCTAGTTTGTGAGAAACCCGCCAAATTGGAATTTCCTTCAATATAATGAGACACGACAAAACTATGTCTTGTCACGAGTGAAACTTCAAACCCCGGCTAGTTTTGTCTGTTGGTGAGTTCAAACCTTGATGTGTATTGGTAGTCTATGTGACAATGTCCAATATTCGCAACGGAAGCCTGCTCCGATTAGTATAAGCTAGCAGCGTGCCCATTATTAATCCCACGCATTATTTGCTTTTGGCGATTTGATAGGAAGAGATAAGATACATGATTTAAAAAAATCTTGTAGTCGGATAAAGACTGTGATTCGTATGTTAAAGATTTTAGGATCTCAAGAAGAGGTATAAAATAATAATAACTATATTTTAGAACTGCGAACCCAAATCACCTCCCCACTATTATTGCAAGTCTGATAGTGTGGAAGTTTTGTATTGCCCGACCAAAGAAATAAGAAGCCTCGCCATATTGCGGAATTTCAATGGAACTAATTTTTATAAGGGAAATTGTTGCCTTAATCGTAAAAATATACACGTGGCGCCTCCAGAGCAGGCTTCTTATTTCTTTGGTCAGGCTTTAATGCGTTTTTACGCGTAGATAGGTTAGGCATAGTATATAGGTTAGGTATATAGGATAGGTTAGGTATAGTATAGTATTTTTATAGTATAGTTATTTAAAAATGTATTCCCTTACTTACTGCGCGGGAGAACCGTACAGTTCCAATTACACATAAGCCAATGACGTATTAATAGTGATTGGTTGATGTTATCTATTTATAATACTGTATATACTTTTTCAGTACCTTTTTTTCATCTGTGCCATGTTTAGTTTATTCTACTTTCAATATCATTCCATAAGTATATTTAATTAACATTTTAATGAACTTCGTTTTAGAATTCGTTAAATGAAAAATATAACAAAATGCTATTGTTTCTTTCTTCTTTTATGTATGATATTTGTTCACTTCGATTTATAAATATGTATGATATAGTTTTTATTGTTTTAACGTTTTTTGTAGTATTAAGTAAGTTAAGTGTAGTTTTTTCAGCAGCTCGTGTAAGTCCCCTTTAAGGGGATTACTTTAAGATTACTATTAAAGTATCTGTAAACGAATTTACATGATTAATAAATAAATGAAAGTTTTAATAATTTTGCATCTTTTATTTGATGATAACACAACTCTGTGCTTATTTACATACAGTGTACATTGAGACTTGCTTTTTATAAGAATAACGACTTCTTGTTGTGTAGGTAACCATAAACTTATAAATATTGAGCAAATTGGATATGATTTTGAGATAATTGTTGTTGGAGAGAATTTTTTAAAACAATATTTTTCGGAAGTAGGAGAGGCACAGAATCTATCCATGTTATTGATAACCTCTCCAACTTCCGCGATTTTCCCCAAAATTGCTATACTTAATTATAAACAAATAATGAAAAATGAAGGTTTTTAGTTTTCAAACATCTCTTAGTACGATTTGAAATAATAATTTGAATCAACCTTTTAGTGTAAGAGTTTAAAAGTAATAAACTCAAAGTAAACGGAGTTAATACATAACACGAACATAACTACACAACGTAATGTAACATAACTACATAACATTTTGTATTATTTCTCAGAAACAAATAAACCATGCAGATAAAAAAAATTGGATTTGACAAAACAAATCTAACTCTAAGGACTAGGATATTAAGCGGTTTTTAAATAACTGAGTTACAAACTACAATTTTGATGAATTAGTCTCAAATGTGAACCAAGTAGGTATAATTTTTTTATGATATCGACTATGCAATATACTTTGAATTATACAATTGTGATTTGTAGCTTGGTGTAACTCGGCAGAGCGCGTTTTTTATTTTGTAGGGGTCCATCCAAGTTAGTTCAGATTAGTCCACCTCGAGTTTCTTGAAGGTTCCTTCGACGCCGCCGAAGATGTCTGAGATGGTTTTGGGCTTCCCCGGCCTCTTCGCTTCCACCACTCGCTTCTTGCCTTCCTCGTCGAAGAACTTCTGGCTGGCGTGTAGCTTTGATAACATCTCGACTGAAAAGAGAAAATTTGGGTATTTGAAACCAAACCAAAGGTCTGGTGAATTTAAGTGAGAATAGGAATAATCCGGGTAAATGCGTAAGAGCCCGTCGTCCCCATGTCTACGGCGCGGTGCGGCACGTCACGGCGCCACGATTCGGTGGTACTAGCCTGCCCCGTACCGTGACGTGACGCGCCGCGCCGCGCCGTAGTCATGCATGGGGACGGGCTGTAACACTGTCGATTAAGTTCGTCGTTTTTTTTGACCAGTGCACCGTTCCAGGAAGCTACAACGCTAAGTTGCAAGCATAATGCTGCTGATTTATTAACATTTAACATTTTGACGCAATTTACTGCGAATTTTACTTGTAATACTTACTCAGTTTTCGCATAGTGGAACCTATTCCAAGTGATGATGAATACACGAGCTATATGTAGGTAGCTTAACCCTTCAGCTCTTTGAAGCTTTTGTAAGCCTCCATACCTCCGCCATCTCTGGGCCAGAGCATGCCCATAAATCGATTTGATTCCCTTCCTCCCTCCCTCCCTTTACGTCTGTGCTGTGAGCTTGCAAGCTTGAACTGATCTATGAGCAGAGGAGGAGTAAGACCTTGATCTCGTTTTTTTCCATCAGACAAAACGGAATATTCGCTAACCTGTCAGCTCGTCGAAGCCCTTGTAATCCCCCCCAGACTCCCTGGGCAGGTGTTCCACCGGGTAGTACTGGCTGATGGTGGTGGTCCCGGCCTGGTGGATGTGCAGAACTTCCAGCAGCTGGCTGCGCAGGAACGGCCGCAGCACGCCCATGAAGAGGTCCATGAATGAGGGCGCGTTCAGGTAGTGCACGCCGCGGAGGCTCGCCAGGAGACCGTGCTGGAACGAGGTCACCACTTTACTATTGCTTGACTGAACCGCTATACAGGCGTTACCTATGAACGCGAAAGTTTGTAAGTATGTATGCATGTATTGATGTTTGTTACTCTTTCACGCATTTCGGAACGGATTTTAATGATACTTTCCAATAATGCAGCTTAGACATCAGAATACCACAAAAGTGGAAAGGAGCCTCGGGAAAATGTCTCATTCCTACGGGAAAATAGAAATTACGCGGGTAGTATAAGCAGAGTATGCGTACATATACATATACGCATACTGTGCTTATCAAATGATCTAGAAAGACCACATTGCATATCACATGAAAAGGCATCTTACGTGTGAAAGTAGCTAAAGATTTATCTATCAGATAACTTCTAATTTTTGTGATTGACGGCTCAGAAAAATCTGAAACTGAACTGACTGCTGTCGTCGTTTCAAGCCGCAGTTTTCAGCCAGGCTAAATTCAAAGACTTCTAAAACCATCGTGAGTTCCTGTTGGAGATAAAAGAAACACAAAGAACTGACATTGGATTATAATCCATAAATACTGTTTACTTGGTTCCCAGCTTAGAAATAGATCACCCCTCTTTATGTTACATTTTTAGTAACAGTATAGAAATAACTCCTGGGGGCAGGGGGTTAATAAGAACAGTGTTGGCTAAGCTTCGGTAGCAGCATACTGTCCCACTTACCTGTAAATAGTACAGATACTGTGACACGTTTTGGAGATCGAACTTGGTTAAGTGTCCGAGGGTTATGTGCTTCAGATCGAAGATGATGACGAACCCTGGCCAGGAACCATCTTCGTACTGCCACAGGTCGATGATCATTATTACTGCCCTACAAGGTGAAGACATAGACATAATTTATTTGACAAAACACAATACAATATGCAAAAAAGATAAAAACAATGATTATGAAATTGTAAATTTATGATGTTATTGTGTGTATTGTGTATATTGTAATGTATTGACTATAGTGTCTGAGAACATATATGCTGTAATTCTAGACAAACGGTCGAAAACCTGCACCCATAACATGCAGTGCTATGACAAAAGTTTGTCGCGCGAGAAATCCGCCATATTGAAATATCCTCCAATAGGATAAGAGAATACGCACGATAAAATTATGTCTGTCACGAGTGGACCGGGCATGTTAGAGGGGGGGCTGCACATAGAAAAACATGCTAAAAACCGAGTCAGGGGGATGTAAGAAGTGATATAGAACATTATCTAGATATTTTTCAATTTTTTTTGTTCCTCTGTTTGTCTTTGTACGGGCTAATCTCCGAAACTGTCGGACCGATGAATTAAATTTTTCGTGGTGGTATCTTATATCCCCTGTCAACATCTTGGATACTTTTAATTGCGGAAAATTAAAGAGTTCGCGTGGGATAGTTAAAAATTACTACGGAAAAGTTGAAAAAGAACGCGGGCGTAGCCGCGGGCAGACAGCTAATATGAATATTGTTAAATAACTTGCATGCCCCTGCTGACTTTTTGCAATACACTCTAAACAGGGTTCATGTAGGTAGATGTTTGTAAATGCTTTTGTAATTTACCTGCATGTAAAAATACATAAAAAAATAACAATAAAGGTATCAAAAACCTAAAAAAAGATCAATAAACTAAAATAAATAGAAAAATAAAAGCTATAATATTTTATTAATCTATTGATAGGAAAACTATAACTACACACTACGTACGTACGTACAAATATCTCTTACCTTACCTTACAATATCAACTAGAACGAAGTTTTTGGCATCTTTCTCCAAGAAACTGGCAAAAAGAACCGCATATCCTTCTTTTGTCCGATTGGGTAGGGGAGTTACCAAACTGAAAATAAGTAAAAAACCATTTAATTCAAAATAAACACTGGTTTCTTTCTACAAACAAAACGTTACGCAGTAGCGCATTTGCAGTGTCGCTTTATTGCAGGATATCTTAGTGGAATACCTCTATCGGAGAGACCCTGCTCCTGCACGACTTAACAACCACAACCGTGGCCGTGCAGTTGCAGTTTGCTATTGGAATTGACCTAGTAAATAGGGTGACTTTATGTAGACAACAATTGGAAGCGTGCGGCCTAAATCTTGCCTTATGTCCCGACCCATCAAAAGTCAAAATGTATTTATTAATTACAGGCTCCCCTATAACACTTAATGATGTCATAACAGAAAGTTAAGAAGCTTTGCTCAAACCAAGACCGGCTCTCGTCTCAAACGAATGTATAAGTCTAAGCAATAAAAAAGAGATCAAACAATCTAAAAGAGGCGATGCGATATCAGTTTAACAGAACTGGCAGATTCGCGCAATGTGTATACGCTGCTGTGGAGAATAATCCGCCGAAGAGACTCCCCATTTTCTTAATTTTCTCCTAAACACTAAAACTACCGAGCCGATTTTAAAAATTCTTTCACCATTAGAAAGCTACATTTACCCTAGTAACATAGGCTACCTTTTACCGCGGCAAAATGCCTCATTCATTCCCACGGGAAAAACTGTAAACGCGGGCGGAAAGCTAGTTATTAATATACCAAATAGTGCAAACGAACTTCTGTCTCGGCTTATGTCCAGTTGTAGACTACCTGATGATGATGATAATATGACTCACACGGAGCCCAGCGCCTTGTCGATCCTGTCATCCACGACCCTGCCCTGGAAGTAGCCGGTGAAGAGTGTCTTCAGGGTGAAGTGGAGGTCCAGCAGCTGCTTGGCCACCTCCGAGCTGCGGTCGCAGCAGTTATACGCCAGGATCAGGTCGAGGTCTGGAAATTAAACAAAGGTTTAAAGGTGACGAGGCGACACTATATTGCCTCCTTAATTTTAACCTTAATACCCTCAACATGAAGTCGAAAACAAATGCATTTTATAAAGTTGTTTTACCTTGTAAAGGTTGACACAAAAGTTTCATTGTTTCTTTTGTGCACGTTTTATCCGCGTCTTACTCTATATCCTCCCACTCATTAGAGGGATTGTAATAAGATAACCAGGAATAAGAAGAATAACCAAAGAAGATAACCATTCCGGAAATAGCCAGGACAAGTGTCGTCTTTATGTTATATTCGTCAATTCAAAAACGCCTTGTTGGAAAAAGTTGTAACAATTAATTTACTTCGACATTTATTCGTTAACTGTGTTTTTTTTATTACAATAAACGATTATTTCGTTTCTTTGAGTTTTACTGTGGTTTGATATACTGTATACAATCTATGTTATAAAACTGTTGAAGTCGAAATTCTGTACATAGAAAAAAACCTAAAATCCGGGTCATGGGGATGTAAGAAAGAAGTGATATAGAACACATCCAGATTTTTTTATTTCACTGTTTATCCGTTAGGGCTAACTCCTAAACTGTTGGACCGATTTAAATGAAATTTTGTAAGGTAGTACCATATATCCCCGGTCAACATCTTAGTTCGTTTTTACCGTGGGAAAATATATTATTCCTACGGGGAACTGCACGGAAAAGAAAAAAACAACTCGGGCGTAGATTCTAGTCGGTTAATAATTTTATGGTACGAGAATTAGTATGATGATGCAGATGGGTGTACCCGTGATGTGGTCGGCCGGCAGATGCGGCTGCGTCCGCAGCCAGCTCCTCAAACTGCTGATGTCTTCGGGGGAGATGCCGTTCTTCTTCTTGTACTCTTCTTCTAAAGAAATTTGTTTTGGTTCCGCCATTGTTTCCTGGAATTCAGGGCTATTTACATCCTCCTATAATATTATAAACGCGAAATTTTGTGCGGATGTATGAATCTATGGATGTTTGTTACTGTTCCACGCAAAAACTACTAAATGGATTTTATAGTATAGCTTGTACAGTACAAGTTCATAAGTGCAGTCATATCACGTGTTTTTATACTTTTAAATAACTTTTATCCTAAACGCTCATATTCTTATTTTCGTGTGTTACGTATACAGTGTACGGGACTCAATATTTTACTGTAAATTATAATATGTACTGAATACTTTTGGAAAAAAGTTTTAATTTAAAGTATAAAAGCACGTGATATTATGACTGGAATTATGAACGCGACCGTACATCAGTTTAACGCAAATGCTACCATTATTGTGGTGAGAAATTCGTCCAGCAGAGGGCCTCTATGATGTTGATGATGAATTAGACAAATTCAAATTTAAATGAGTCAAACCAGGAAATATGTGACTTTATGTGTATACTTACATACAGTATTGTGATCGTAATGTAGGCGTAGGGTACACAAGCACAACACACAAAGATTGAAACTAACTGCTAAATAAACCATCGAGTAGCCTTGACCAAGAAGAAAACCGGTTTTTTTGCCATAAACATTCCGAAAATAAATTACATACGACACGTGTGTATTCTTATTATTATCAATATTATCATCTGTAGAATATACGTAGATATGTATTGAATCCATTCTAATATAAATAAAAAAGTTACATTTATAGGCCACACATCTAAAGAGCCCCTTGGTGGGGATGAAATTCTAAAGAGCTAAACTTCTAAATCTTCCTTCTGTGTTCATACACATAAACTATCCACAAAAATAATAATATGAACGATTTTCCGCAATTACCTACTTAATATGATACGATATTTTTTTATTTAAAGTACCGTGAAATATGCCAACTTTGCCCACTTTTTTCGAATAATTGCTGTTTTTGTAGGATTTTTTTATGGAGACATATGTATTTCATAGCATTGTCTAAAACTGTAAGATCATGTGCATGTGTAGATATAGCTAATTTTACTATTATTCAACATTTTATTCAATTTTTGCTTTATTTTGTTAGCGGGCAAAGTTATCTGGACTTTTGGCCAACTTTGCCCACGTCGATTTTTGACGCAAATATGGCCTTTAAACAGATGACACAAAAGCCAATTACAAGAATTTTGGTAAACCTAGCGTATACTTTAGGAATGTAAATGATATCAAGAAAAGTTTCTTAGTAAAATGACTGGGAAATGTTACCCAGACATTTTTTATCATTTTCATACAATCAACATTTCGCCTTTTAAAAGTGCTAGGGCTGGCACATAAATTATTTTGACTATATTCCTATCTTAAAAAAAAACGTGTTTAGGCAATGATCTTATATATATGTTACTATTGTTTAGATAAATAAAAATAAAAATGTTTAATGAAATTCAAAATTAAAGTGAAATTAACATTTTTTTAGGTGCGTAGGATACACAATAAAAATATATGGTTAGTGAAGCCGAAACTCAGTACCTTATTTATAACCGATGTCATTTTTGGATTTTATTAATGTGTAAAATTAACAGCAACAAAAAAAAATTCTCTCTGTGTCAACCCTAAGCCTTTTTTGACGACGGGCAATGTTGTCAATCTGAGGTCGGAACATTACTGGATAACTTTGCCCATCATCATAACTTCAGTTTTAAAAGACCTTGAGCAAAGGCACCAACATAATATATTCAGCAAAGCATTGTCTATAACATATTATAAAGTAAACTAAACTGTGTTTTCGCCACCTCTCAGAATTTGCTTTCAAAAATCCGCATTTTTTTGCCCGCGAAAATACGCACCTCACTTGACGAGTTCCAGCAAGTTACTGAGCGAAGTTAGCAACAAACACCATAGACAGTATTGTCATACATATAATCTATTTTCCACGAAAGTCAATAAATGTTGCCAAAATATTAGGAAATTTTTACAAATGAAAAAAATGCTTATGAATTGGTTTTCGGGCAAAGTTACCCTTGTGGGCAATGTTGGCATATTTCACGGTATTTAAAGTTGGGTATGAGCTACTTTCAGCAAAAATAGTTTATCTATGTCCATTTCATTTAAAGATTGGTACATTCAAACTATAATAAATGATGATTGTAAACGGGGTAGATATTTACCTTGGTTAAAAAACAATCTACCTATATAATACGTAGGTATATAATCATTATTGTTTAGCATTCAAGTTAGTATAAAACATAACTAAAAAGCTAGTGAACTTACCACCACGATCTCTTTTTTAAAATCCTGAACTGGCCACAGAATGTAAAAAACGGAACACTTTGAACAAACTATTTACAATTACAATACGCATAATAACAAAGTCATCATTTCCTAGTAATTCCAGTCCAGTACAAGTCACAGTGGACTGCCTGTCTGTAGATAATGATATGAACTAGCAATAAAAATTATCTTCGCTACTCGTGCACGGAATAAGTAATCGTCTGTCTATAATTACTTCGATAGAGCAACAATGTTAGGTAGGCTTATAAATATCTATCTACCTGCTTTAAAGATAATGTGAATGAATGTGATTTCTATGTCGCTAACTTCACGTGAATTTCTGCATCATAATTTCAATGATGATGCTATAAATGGTAGATTTTTTTTAATGAAAAAGAAGAGTCATGAATTGTTTTGCAGTAAAATTACTCTATTGAGCCAAACTCATATATAAATAAATACACAAAGTAAATGCCAAAAACACTACTATACTTTAATAAAATTATGGTGGTTTACCATAAGTTTTTTGTCCGAAATTTTGATTACGTAGGGATTTTGCAAGGACTTAGGAAAGTAAAAACAATCACAGTATAATTATTATTATACCATGAATAGAATTAGAAACAACATCTGTGTTCAGCACACTTTAATTTATTAATGTCTTACTTACTTACCATAATTAATTTATTTAAAACATATATAAAAGTAAAATCAACAAAGGTAAATTAACTAAGTAATACAGGAGGTAATTATACATTAAAAATCATACAATAAGATCATGTGTCAACACTTTAAATATGCAAAAAATATTATTATATTATATTGAAGTATTTATGTGGGTCTTTAAAACATACTAAGTACGAGTAGTTGTAAAATTTATTTGATGTCATGATCTATTTCTTAAACCTGCAAAACGGATAAATCACAGATATAATATTGTTGGTAGTAAAAAAAAGAAAAAAAGACAAGATAAAAAGTAATAAATCCAAAGAGGTTGGAAGAGCCAGCTTTGAATAAATCCATGGTAGCATTTTTTATCTATGGTTAAATTGAATAAAAGCAAAGAGGTTGGAAGAGCCAGCTTCGAACCTCTTTGAATAAAAGACTATTTATGTTAGTTCCAACCTCTCTGGTTCCATTAGTCCACAATCCTCTTTGAGATCAAAGAGATAAGCCAAAGGAAAAAAAATTAGCACCACATCTGTATGAGGATGACGAACTATGAAATGTATCTAATTATGAACAGCTCACCCAGTTACCCTACAACACGCACACAATACCCAAAATAGTAATCTTATATCAAAATAGTTTTCTATAATTGTTTGTCAGTCTATATCGAGTTTCTTGAAGGACCCCTCGACGCCGCCAAAGATGTCGGAGATGGTCTTCGGTCTACCAGGCCTCCTCGCTTCCACCACCCGCTTCTTGTTCTCTTCAGAGAAGAACTCTTTGCCTGCTCGCATTTTTGCCAAGTTCTCTTCTGCAAATAGAAATATTACCATCTTAAAAATGTAAACTTAACCGATAAAATATTTTTCTTTTTCATTTTTCACAAACCTGACTCGTAAGCACAGTAAGCCATCATGATGGCTGAGTTACGACGTTACTTTCCATAAGTTGTGTCTATGTCATGGACCTGGTAACATATTATGTAGTTAATAGTGTAACTCTGTTACTAAGTCCATGGTCTATGTCTACAACGCAGAAATTCCCGATCTTCAACTTTTCCTGTGCATGTCATAGGGAATGGGCAGCAGTGTGCACCTGTGTTACTAACTACAAATGAGCTTTCGTATTAGAGCATTTCTATAGGCAAAGCTGACGTTTCTCAATTCAGTGGTCATAGTTTATCCAGATAGATTTTCATTCTGTCTTACCAGTCATTTTACGTGAAAACAAAACAAAACCAGTTTGATTATATGAGTTACATTTAAAAAACTTAGCTAAAGCCTTAAAACTTAGGTAAAGAAGCAAAATAAACTTAGAAAACTTTGCCTTTTCTGTAGAAATGTTCATTATGACAGCACCTGCTTTTCTAAGAGGCCTTAACGCAGAAGAGAACAGAAGTCAGCATATGCAGCTGGACACTAGCACTACTAAATTTACCCGTACTACTAGAAATACGGGCGCTCACAAGGCCAAAGAGTCCAGCTGCATTGAAGCAGCAGCCTGCAGTGGCCTGTGCTACCCATTGCCTCAGTCCAGCAGTGGACTGTAATAAATAGCCGTGTGGAGAAGTGGCAACTTACTGTACAGCTGTTGCACACTCCTGCCACATCCCCCGGCCCCAACAGGCAGGTCCTCGATCGGGAAGAAGCGGTCGAGGGTCTTGCTGCCGCATTGGTGGATCTGCAGCATGCTCATCAGCGTCTTGTTGAGGAACGGCCGGAGCAGCATCATGATGCGGTCCATGAAGGAAGGCGCGTTTAGGAAATGCAAGCCTTTCAGGTTTAGCAGCAACGCTTCCTGTTAATAATGTTTAAAATTTAATTTATTGGTAAACTTTTTTTACATCTGACATTTGACAATTTACCAAGAACTCGTGAAGGATCTAAAAACCCGAACCCACAGAGGGCCGCCGGGAAATGCATAAAGGTGATCTTATATCCGAGCTTATGCAGCCTGTCTCATAGAAAGCGGGCGCAATCAGAGTTACCGGCTGATTATAAAATTATAAACTCGGATATCTGTGTCTTCGCACCATGAATTTCGGATCGATCCCAAGATCTAAATGAGCGAAGACGAGGGTGTTGCTCGCTATGCAAAAAACCGAACAATGAAATGGTAACTGCGTAAGTTCCTCATTTAATTAAAAAGATTTTCAGATTTGTGCCTTGCAGTCATTGTCATCTTGATGAGGAGGTAAATTCTTTCCAAAAACTTCTAACTATGAACTTGCTTAGATTTTTGCAGTTGTTAACACTACACTACACTTAAGAGATGAGATAATTTTAAGAGTTTTCTTTATGATTTTATTTTGAATTGACTGATTTCTGATTCTGATTTTATTTTGAAAGAGATTATCGGTAAA